>JAECUM010007396.1:0-154071 GCA_016617855.1 Megalonaias nervosa | reverse complement strand
CGCCTGTCAGTGTTGCCCATGGGACCCGTTATAGATCCCCGGTTAAACTACACGTTGCCACTGACAATAAGAAGCGGTAAGGCCAAGAAACTGGAAATGGCAACGACAATGAAAACATGCCAATTTTCAACGTCTGCATTTTTTTCGTCCTTTTCACGAATTGGACAAGTACACCAATTCTCACTCACCACAGTGAAAGTCTATGCCTATAGTTTGCTGATTTTTGTCCACATGAAATGTAGACGTCATGCAAGATAACACCTATACGGCAATCATAATAGAATTCATTCGCGGTGATGATGTCATAAACTTACATACCAACCCTGATCAAAGTCTAATCTGAAATGAAGCCTCTAGACTGCTTACAAGTAAGTGTTGACGAACGGACGGACGACGCAAGACGGATAACATGCTAGAACCTAAGTTCACTTGGCCTTTGGCCATGTGAAAGAATACAACGGGTGAACGCTAACGAGTATGTAATGGTGAATGGAACGTTTATATGATTGGTTGAAAAGGTACATCAATTCGTCGGAGATGGAGGAGGCGCAAGACATGGCAGTATCGAGGAGCATGAAAACATTTTTGAAAAGATAATTAGTTTATAGAATGAGAAAGATGTGGGGACAAAACAGCGAATTAAGAAAATGAAGCAATAAGAACATGTAAACCATGTGAGTTTGTTTTTATTACAAAGCTGATAGAAAAAAGTTTCAACTTGTGTGATCTCGGAAATTTCTCCAAGATAGCGTTCAAATCCATTATTATATTATTGTCACCTCTTCAATTAGATATACAGTGGCAGCTCTCCGTGTAAAAATCTATATAAGCCAACATCATTAATCAGCGAGCTATGACATTTGCTTTCTGTAAAATCAATATATAGCGTCTCTGCCACCATCATTATATATATATATATATATATATATATATATATATATATATAGTATGTACGCTGTATCAATGATATACCACGAGATGTATAAATTTTTCATTAAAAGGAAACGAAGCTTGCTGAGTTTCCTTTTAATGAAAAAATTTATACAACGAGTGGTATATCATTGATATAGCGTACATACTGTACATATATTTTATTTATATCACATACAAATACATATATTTGCCCTTTGAACGGAGTTCAGATTTACTACAAGCAGCTGTGTATTGACCTAGTGAATGAACTCCTCATATCCCGGAGTGGGTCCGCTACAAAATGTAGTTCTATGCATTTAGTGGCTATTTACAATCACCTCTGCATATTGACAAGTTGATTGTTTTCTTTTCTTGGTTTCTATTTTTCTCCACATTGATTATATCAATATAACACATACTTATGATTTAAACATGAAAGATGGTTTTAATGATAAAAGTACAGTAAAGCACTATTTACACTGGGATAACTATGTCATTCACATGAACGCCATTCACATACTGGCGCATGGAAATTAATGTGGCATAGAAACTAAGCCAACTGACGAACTAACAAGAGGTAATTAAAATATTTTAATATATTTACAGTTGATCTAAGTCATTATTCCGCTTTAGCAACAGTACAACCAACCATAACCCTCTCTCTCTCTCTCTCTCTCTCTCTCTCTCTCTCTCTCTCTCTCATCCTTTGGTCGGTTTGACTTAACTTTTACCATCATTCATAAGTCCAGAGATATCGTGGGATACACAAACACAAATCCTCTATGTTCGTCATTTCATAGATTAAAATCCCGTATCTTGCTACGATGAGAGAGAGAGAGAGAGAGAGAGAGAGAGGCCTTTGGACATTTTCATATTTAAATAATAATCGATTATTTAGAACATTTTAGTATGTTTAAGAAAAAAAACTACAAAACAACATTAAATATATCACAGTATGTGTACCAAGTAACCGAGGAATTTACTGGTTTGCAACTTTGTATCATTGATAAACACTGTAGATAAATCCCAAGGAAAGTGCACACATATCGTTATAACGAATCATATTCTTGTAGGTTACTTGGTGTAATTTCTGTTTCAAGGTTTTTTATCCAGCCCAAATTCCTTTTCTCTCTCACTCCTCATTTCTGCGCAGTTTGTCCGTTATGCATGAAAGGGGAGGGGAGAACAGAAAGCAGAAAGAATTGTGATGAAAATGTACCATATTAATTCATTTAGAAAACGGGATTATTAATACTTTTCATCGTTATTTTCATACGTCACTAGTGACTAATGTTAGGAAATTGGTCATTGATCTAGACGCTCGCGAGAATGTTTATATACGCGTATTATTGCGCCATGGGCAGATCATAATTTGATATACCAATAGTATTGGTATATCAAATTGCTTTATACAAACACTTTAAATGCATGTTATTTTTCAATGTATGTGGTATATATATATATATATATATATATATATATATATATATATATATATATATATATATATATATATATATATATATAGATAGATAGATAGATAGATACCTTTGCATTGATGTATCTTCGTATCAGTCGCGTGCAGTAGCAATTACTATTGTAGTAATTTCAAATATATTCCAGCGCAAATCCTTGTTTTACTACCTCTAAGGTAATTAGTAATGATCTAATTATAGATGCCCCGTGTACTTATATTCTGTGTATTAGAACCAGGTAAATATTCAAAGAATGTCATTGGTATACCAAAATAATATTTCTATTGTCGTATGTATGTGGTTGTACTTAATTAGATATTCCAGTTTTGGGAAATACGTTAGGCGTTTGAAACAGTATTTCTCACGTATTTTGTAAGTTGATTCTTATTTGTGATTCAAGGTCATGTATTATCTTCAATTTGACAAACCTGATGTAAGCTCTGTTTTTTTTTTTTTTTTAAAGAGACAAAAATATAAATCAGTCAGAGTTGTGTAATACATACATAAATGCAAATTTATAAGCATACTTGCGACCACACATGCTTGAAACTTGTAAACATGCATACATACATGCACGCAAACACAGACACATACATACATACATACATATATACATACAATATTTACCATGGATACGAAACATGCATGTTTATCAGTACAATAAATTGATATTGGTGCTTTTGTATCGCGCCGAATTTGATAGCATATGAACAACGTAATCAATATCATCCTATCAAACAAGACTCGATACAAGCACCCAAATCAATTTACTGTACTGAAGTTGTGATTATTAAGTATCCTAAACAATCATTTCATTATAAAAAGAGAAGCTTTTTGTGCTGTTGGTTTTTTTTAACTTCGAGTATTTCCATCTATTCCCTTCACGCGACCATTGTTGGGTGAATTTAAGTCAACAACAGATGTATATCGGATTTAAGACCCAGATCAGCCGCGGGAAAAGCTTCCTTTATCATGAGCTGTATTGTATTACGACTCTTTAGTATTAAACCCTATGTAACAGAAAGAAGCAAAACCAACAAGTTGAGTAAAATTCAACAAATAATTTAATTCTCTCAAAGTTGCAACGTGAACATTTAAGAGGAACTGATAGTATCGTGAATCAAATCCCAAATGATCCTAAATGTTCTATCATAAATTCGAAAGTATAGAATGTTCGGAATGAATTCCAATAATCTTGAATGTTCTGATGTATCACAATGATATAATCCGGAATGGATCTGAATGAGTCCTCAATAATCCCAAAGCAGTGTTTTAGTCCGAAATGTGAATGAACATATTTGTAATTCCAATGAATAATTTAAATAAATGATTGCTCTCATATTATAAATGAAAGCAACTAAAAGTGATTCCACAGACTGATATTAAAATATGAATCAATAATTTTGTTTACCTCATTCTTATATACTAATTTCACTCGACCTAATACACAATAAAATGCCAATGATGTGGGTCGCAAGTGGTGTAGTAGAAGTGGGATGTGTGTGTGTGTGTGTGTATATATATATATATATATATATATATATATATATATATATATATATATATATATATATATAGTCTTTTGACTTCCCATAACATTCGCTTTTACACTGAGAATTGAGTTCTGTTGCAGAGTGTTGAGTTTTTGGATTCAGAATCATTCTTTTGGCAGCCTTATACCATCAGTCAGAAAGACTTCTTTATTATGTTCTCATTTGCAAGAAGTGAAGACAAACAATCTATTTATGCCAAATAGGAGAAGCCTTTCCAAAATTAGAACTAGAAAAGAGGATGATCTTGTTGCAAAGCGAATAACCACACTTTATGTCATTATTTAGTGATAAGTGCATCCTGGGAAGAAATGGGAGACAATACATTATGCTCCTTGATGCTCCCTTATCATCATTGGCTGCCTATTAGGCGATTTCCTTGTTTCACATCAATATACATAAACCTGCTTAAACAATCAAGGTGAGTAAAATCTTCTCGCAATTGTGACCCAACATTCGCTTTGCTTGAGAAAGTCAATCAAAATTTATCGTTCTCATTCAAACACCACCGATAAAACAAGCACTTCCATTTACGTGTTGGATGTCGTTTTATTGCTCTGCTGACGACGTATATTCGTTTTATAGTAACTCGTGAAACAAGAAGAAATCTCCGCAAAAGCAGCCACGTGATCAAGGAGCGTACCACTGGGGACTAGCATATTGGAACGTAATAACCGAGAAACTATATATATCCCAGTTCATCGCTTTTTTATTTTTATTTTTTTAAAAATGTTTTTATATTATGTGTATGTCTGCGATGTTAAATATACTTGTAAAAAATTTATACTGATATGAACTGTAGAGGTCATATGTACTGCTGGTAATATAATTTAAACAACATACATTTGTATAAATACATGTTTTTCAGGGACAGATCGGGAAGGTGTTCCGGGGTTTCTGGATCCCTATTACGCTAAACAAAATGTACACACACAAACGTACAGTCACTTGTCACTTGAAATTTGACCATCATTTTATTCTTGCACACGTTTATTGGGTATTATGAACACTTTGAGTAAACTGACACATAAACATTTACTTTGGCGTTCTTTCGAGGAAAGTAAGGGCCCTTTTGCTATTTTGGACCACCCCTAACACTTGATTTGATCCGGCCCTGTTATCAAGAAAGAAAAAAAAGTGAAGATAAACCCGTAAATTCTACTATCAGATAAAAGTGGAAACATACATATACCTGTACCAGCCGATGAATCATAAAACACAATTTTATGGGAAATCGTTATTGTGTAATAACTCAATTGCTTCATGGCGATCACTAATTTCACAAACAATAACCCCATGGTGCAATAAATGTATATGTAAATTGATGGTATCACAGCTGTGACAGTTTCAGTATCAGAATTAATGTAATCCAAGAAATCAACATCCTCGTTACCAGACCAAAGTAGGCGTCACGCACCACTGTCAGGAGAGCATTATCAGCATCGTTATCACTGAAAATGAACTCTATAACCAAATTTATCGCGTTTTTTCAAAATGTTTTTGAACCTATGCATTTCGATGACGTTTGACACACGGTCAGATAGAAAATATCCAAATATTTGATTATCCATAGGTTTTTTCGTCACTGTGACGAAAAAACATCAGTGTATGGAAAATCTGTACATGTGGTCAGAACTCATTATATGGAGGTACAGGTACTGATTTTACTGCATGTGGAAAACTGTAGACCAAATCTTGTAAACTGAAAGTCCTGGAAGAAGGAACTCTTACTACAGAGAGAACTAAGTCCACCCACATATCTCATTAATATCTAGGATGAGCCAAACACATCCCCGCATATTCGCCCACTGTGACCCCACCTCCATCCGCTGCCAGCAAGATATCGCTATATAATGGTCAACCTATTTTAGCGACTTGCCCAATAAGGTGAAATGTATTCTGGATAATTATCTCCAAATGTCTGATCAGATAATTATTTTCAATAGACGAAGCAGCTTCATCCCTCTAAAAAAGCATGTATCATGGTTTGCAAAATGTAATAAACTCAACAGCGGACAAATAATTTGATCGAAAACAGATTGGACTCCAGCATAGTAGGAAAAATGTAAATCCATAATGGATCATTTCTCAGCAGGAGTGTATAGATTAAGTATTAGGAAAGTGCCGCTTTTATGTCTTTACATGCAATGGGAATTTTGTTTATACTAAATGAAGCTAATGCATTTTGAGAACATTTATTTCCTTTCTCATTGCAGCTTCATCCATCA
This sequence comes from Megalonaias nervosa, assembly GCA_016617855.1. Taxonomy (NCBI): domain Eukaryota; kingdom Metazoa; phylum Mollusca; class Bivalvia; order Unionida; family Unionidae; genus Megalonaias; species Megalonaias nervosa. Next base: position 147,906 of record JAECUM010007396.1, on the reverse strand, counting down.
TTTGAAGTCGTCCAATGTCTCCAGAGGAGTTACTTTAGATTCGGGCTTCTGGTAAAACAAAACATACAACCTTTACTTATATGGCCGTTGTTCAGTGAAGATATAACCCTGACGTCAAAATATATATTTTTATCAGTTTCTGTTATCATTGTTTAGTAATATTCCAAGGATTGGCACTTATGTAGTAAAGTTAATCCTCAGATTATGGTGACCAGTTTTAACAAAACTTTTTTAAGGATTCTGTTTACTTTACTGAAGGATTCCAAAGGAGTCAATTTGACATCAGCGGAAGTGACGCTCGAGAATTTGTCCTTGACATCAAATTCGAATGTGACGACAAAAGGAGACGTAGACCATGGTGCATTGCTGTATATCGTGACTGTCTTAATGTTTTATTCAGTGGGGATAATAGTTATGATTGTAAAGTACCTTATAACAGAAAAACGAGAGTTAGAGCAAGAACAAGTGCTTGAGAGTTTCTTTCGGTCAATGCCGGACACAAAATCTCTCAAAGAAGATCACGTAAACAAAGTGGCGATACGTGCCTTTCATACACTGACGTCTTTCTCTATAAACGAGAAGGACGAGGAGGAGGAGAAGAACTCCGATGAAGAGGAGGAGATGTTGGTAGATACAGAGATGGATCAAAATGAGGATGACGAAGAGATATCATTAAAGAAGCATGTGTTTGAGATAGACCTTTGAATCAACTATTGTTTATTTCGCACATTGTTTTTCAGTCGGCAAGTTTACCTTATACACTATGCTTTATATCCGAACTTAGAAAAAAATATGGATGTAATTCTGAATTAGGATTGAGATATAAAATGTTATTCACACTCTTTCAATCAAAAAGGGAGAACAAATTTCTTTGAGATGGGAATGTAAAGTGCTTTTTGTGTTAAGAGAAAAAAAACAAACGAATATATGACAGCTAAATGAAAGACATTTGATTCATATCAAGAAATTTTCAAAAAGTAGCCAAGAGCAATATATATCAGATATCGATATTGCTGAAACTTATGGATTGCAAATACATAACCTAAAACTATATATATATATATATATATATATATATATATATATATATATATATATATATATATATATATAGAGAGAGAGAGAGAGAGAGAGAGAGAGAGAGAGAGAGAGAGAGAGAGATGGGTAGTATGCAGTTGTTGGCCTACATGTCAATGTGCAGGTTTTGGCCTACGTGCAATGAATATATTTTCTTTTTTTTAAGGAACCATTCAAAAATATGATACTTTAAATGATGCTATTGACTTTTAATATTTAGATTACAACTTCCTCATATTCTGTTGATGTGATCTTAATTGATCTTAATAGCTTCATTCCATTAATCACAGAGTAATGCGTGTTCCGTTTGATTTTGAACTTTACTTTTAGTATTGTTTTTAGTATTGTCGCCAGCTTCAAAATAAAAAAAAAATAATTCTAGCTTCTTGATTTTATAGAAAACAATCATATTTTAGCTCTGATCAAAACTACGCACGATCGATGTCACGTAGTTCTCTGTCAGAATACTTTTGTGGCCTGCTGAATTTACGCATCTGGAAGAAGAAAATTACTTTCAGCGACTTCGATGACATAATCAGAGACTCTATGGATTAGAGGATGATCGAACTCACTTTAGATTGACAAGAGTGAGGTCATCGAGAAATTAAAATCTGACTACTGAGACACGCATGCTTTCTCAGGTTCCCAACATGGTGGATGGGAGAAACGTGTATCTTGCAAATCTTTAGATACTAGTATCGAAACGAAATATTATAACACAAAAATCAATTTGGAAAGAAGAAAAACGTATTTTTGCACTATAAAACAACAGGGTAATATGAAATTATATTTAGCATGAGGTGAATTCAGACTGTCCTATCCTAAGCGCACATAAGGATCACCACCCATTTCAAACAATCTAATTCGTAAATGTTAAAGCAAGCCATGTGTTTTTGAATTCAACACTATTTCAAACGCTGTGCTGCTTTTTCTGACGAAAAAGAAAAGAAAACATATTTTAAGACTAAACTGATTTTACTCCGCCATCTTGAAGCCACTACAGACTACAGATTGCAGATACCAGTTCAGTGACATTGGGCAACCAGACATGGGCAATTTAACAGTATATAGACTGGACTATAGCCAATAATCAAACTGCCTCTCCTCTAGTTGTTTGCTTTATCGCCGATGTAACCAAGAATCGTGTATTATGTTTAAAATGTGTTCCGGATTTAACGTCCTAGGAACACATTTTCAGCAATTAACCGATTGTATAATAGACCCTCACATCTTGAACATTGCCCCCACCCCCGCCCGGGTTGAAGAGTTAACCCAACACGCACAAGTTTCTATTTTTTTAAAATTACGTATCTAATAAATTAAATAATGCTTTATAGTCTCCATGTAGCGTTTACAGTGACCGTCTCGTATTTTGTACAGTATGTATAATTTATTTGAAATGTGATGTTAGTTAATCTATTCAGCCATTAAGAGGCTTAAACATTGAAAATACGCATTATACGCGAGAGATTATTCGCTATCTTAGGCTGTGCACTTAGTCTAGGATGGAACATACTTATTTCGTAATTAGCTATTATTGTTAAAACGAGTCTATTTCACTAAGTCAGATTTAAATATTTGTTTTTAATAATTTAATGAAAAAATTATAGACATATAGCCAATTAATGTTTACCCAAACCTCAACACGTCCCTGTTAAAACTACAATAACTCTATACTTAAAAAAAAATAGACGTGTTTGGTTCTAAGAACTAACTACACCGATCCCATTCTGTTGTTCAATAGTTTTATCACGACTGAATGTCTATGTTTTTTTGTTGTAAACATACACAGTTCAGTTACGTTACAAATAATAAAACAAACGCAGAATACATCTGCTATTATAAAATATGGTAAAACATTCATTACAACCATTCACAATAGCTGTAAGTCTCCACTGCGGTTTCGTTACAGCCGGGCACCAGCTAATGTATTTCGCTTTATTAGGTTCAAAGAACTAATTCAATTGAAGACAGTCAAGTTTAGTATACGGTTGACAGGCACTATGATCTTCTGAAATAATTTTCCATTAAAAATTTAGATTACTCTGCTATTCATGATTCAACTAATGATTTTATGTCCCGCAATTACGAAACATAATTGGTTGAGCCATCATAATAAAATGATGCCAGTGATTACAAATTATCACAAGGGACGTTTTATTGTTTTAACTATTTAGCCTGGAACCAAGCTAAATAAACGGGAAAACGTTGATTATGACCTTGAAATATTACTTATATTTTCAACAGTCTACAAAAGGCATGTTTAATATAGTATAAAGCTAAGATATGTGAAAGTTCCGTCACATTGGAGTTTTTCATTTAAAAGAGGTCTATTTTCGGCGTTTTCTAAATTTTTTAATTTGTTTATAAAATGTTTACAAACTTTGCCCGTTGCACGTTACTCACCGTATGATTGAACAATTAAACTAGTCTGTGGAATTAACAAGTCGCCAATGACGATTCGTTAATACCCGCAACAAAAACCTCGAGATGGACTCGGACTGTTGTGTGCATATAACATTTACTCCAATTAAATATCTGTATTGTACAGTAAATAAATATATGTATGAAGGGACGACGACTGAATCTTCGAAGGGGGCTTGGGATTGCAAAACAAAGGCAATAAATGATCGAGTTTCAGTTAAATAATAAACAATCGATCGAATCATGACTGCAGAGTAAATATGTGATCTATCCCCAAGTCCGATAATTGACTGACCCATGACTTAAGAGTAACTGAATGATCTCTCACCCAATTCAACTCGCCATTTTTATGAATACTAATAGGTTTAATTTATTCATTTTTTTGTCAATTTGAAATAAAATGATCGCCATTTAAATATATGTAGATTAAAATAGATTTTATCATTCCATGTTTCTCAATTTAGCAAAAGTAGGTTCATTTAAAAAGAGACATTTAAAAAAAAAAACAAAACACTTTAAAATTGCGCAGGCACTTTAGAATTTTTAGTTTTGCAAGATCACTTAACCGTGTTGTAACTAATGTACAGGGTGTTTATACCTTGCACGCTAATACAAGGAGAGTTGGCTGTGTTCTTGTGGTTTCACGTTTGCCTATAGCTCGAATGCTGTAGGTTCGATTTGTGGAATCGTCCCCACATTTTATCGTGAATACATTACAAGCATGATTCATCCTCAAAATCAGCGACTCAAACTTCACAAGCCGTTTTTTTTGTTGTTGTTTTTTTTTTGGGGGGGGGGAGGGTATTTTTTGGTTGTTTTTCTTTTTGTTAAAAACCGATCACTTCTACTTAGGCATTATGGAATTGCAAACTACAAGCAAGATTTACTTGCCTCCGAAATTTAAGAGCTTTGCAACGTGCAAAACTACGAACTTCCGAAAATGGAGAGTTGACAACGAAAGAAATCCAACAAGCATCGGCAATTTTTCGCTATGGAAAAGCGCTTATTAACACATTTTGTTTTTGGAAATAATTGTGCTTAATTGAATCAATTTATCCGAATATGTTCGAATTGCATGGAATGTTATGCGCGTTGTCTCTGAATGCCTTAACATTAATGTTTTCTATTCCCATTAGTTCTTTTATAATATCCGCGACTCTTTGACTGCTTCTCGACAAAATTATATTGATTCCTCTTGAAAATATTTTCTACAGTGTTAAGTAAACAAAATTCTTTATGAATATGTAAGGTGTACAGTGACATCTAATACTGGCTCAAAATAATGGTGCAAATTTTCAAAGAAGATTACAGATTCAGACTGGTACCCAATACAGTACTCATGTATGTGTAATCTTTCCGCCAACCTCTTCCTGTTCACAAAACATGTACACTGACGTGTCTATGAGTGTAGCGAATGACAGTATTTCCAATTTTATCCCGCAATTACCGCCTTTATTCATTTTTGACGGCTTAATATATTTTTGTTCATTGGTTGAAGTTCGACGTGTGTTTTAGGGTATAGTTTATTTCCATGAACTTTATAACAACATAACGTACAAGAAGATGATACGTTTGTACCCTAAGCAGAAAATAATATAATGTTCTGGAAAGACAGTTGCCGTCCACTCCCATTGTTATCATCTTCATAGACATTGCATATAATTTAATTGAAAGTTAAATACCCATTTTATTATGACTGTTTATTAACAGTATGACAAAGTAGTTTTGACTGATCATTCTGCCATTTGCTGTCCACAGGTCGAAACTTAAATTGTACTTGGTGCAGCAACATTTACGGTATGTTCTTATCCAACCATATTTTCAGGTTCTTGTTCAATCTTTATTTTCTTAAAGGCCAGTTGGTTTTCTGGAATGCTCTCAGCCGATATGTCCTCTGTCTGGGAGGCTATGTTCTGATAGCCATCGCTTCCTTTCTATTGAATAGTTTGAACCTATTTGCATGTATTGAACTCTTTATAACGTGCAGAGCGAATGCTCCATCGTTTCTTATCGAGGTTATTGTGAACGGTCCAGTCCAATTAGCCGTTAACTTGTTCTCCGCCCACACTTCCGTGTTGCTTTGTCGCCAGCTATCAAGACCTCACTCGTTATCTTTGGATCATGGTATTTTTTTCTCTTTTGCTTGATTCTGTCTGAAGCAGATTCTCTGTCACGTGATCACTGCATGAAGGCGTCGCATCTTCACTTAAAAGACACATCGTCTGACTCGTTCTCAGATGCTGAAGATATATCAAGAATAAATAGGAAAGCGCGCATGTCTTATAACAAGGAAAAACGGCGTTTTTTGTAAAGGTATGATTAGCCGTTCTATAAGACTACAAAATAGGTGACAATAGCTTATCCCATGTATTGGATTGGTCATTTACATTCGACGCGATCATGTTACACATGGTTTTGTTGTATCTTTCCGTTTGACTTCCAGTCTGTGGATGGTAAGGTGACGCAAGTCGCTGATCAATTTTCCCATTTTATTGCAAATCAAATCATTTGGTCTGTTACCGAATGCTCTTCCCTGGTCCGTAATGAGTATATTTGGGACACCGTGGGTGCAAACGAATTTTGCCAACTTATCGAGCACTGTAATTGCAGATTTATTATACACATTTTATCAAATAGTCTGTGAAAACCAGGATATATCTGTTACCAGAAAAAATAATGTAAGATATAAAAATAAATGTAACCAATGGAACTTGAACTTGATTAATTGAATTTTAAGAAAAAAAATCATCGTTATTCAAGGTTTTTTCCTAGTTTGATTCAAATATGCCCATTTTATTTATCTGTTTCACAGTTATGGTTTGCTATTAACTAGTGATAGGTTTTTAAAACACGTATGCTTGACTGAGGGCATATTATGAAGAAACATAAGGCAGGTGCGACTCAGCGCTTCCAAAATTAGAAGATGACATTATTTCCATCTTCTAGTTGTTCAAATGAACAACTCTTCTCCTACAAAAAGCAACCAATGTCTTCGAAAACAGATTTCTTTAAAGTTGTAAATAATACTGTGGTTGGTAAACAAATAAAAATATCTTAAAAAGGAAAGGAAAATAAGAATATGTACGATTAAAGAAAAATTCATTAAGCTAAAACAAGATATTTCTTTTTCATGGAGAGCCTTTCAAAATAAAGATGTCTTGGTAAGAATGACAAACAAAAATAAATATTAAACTAACGAAACCAATTAATGGTGCCTTTACAATATTTTAAGTATATAAGTTACTTATGTATGTCATCTATTTATAGAAGCTCCAAAACCATTATGATGATAGATAGGAACGGGTTTTGACGGATACTGATTCTGTATTCATGCAACTACTTTGTATGATGATATAAACAAGAATATTGATATAAGTACAGGTAAATTTAAAAATGCTAAGACTTTCTAAAGATGAATAAAACGGCGTACTCATACAATAACTTTGTCGACTTAAGTAAGCTATTTTCCTTCAGAACAGATGAACAAGAAAAGAGCATTCGTAAGGATTAAGGGTAATACGTTATTTTGTTAACTTTACAAAGCTTGTTGACTTCACTCTTTTCTTTTGTTACATTTGTACGAGCCTACATGTAACAATATTCAAGTTCCTTTATTTACAATAACAATTAGAGCATGTTATGACATCCCTAATGTTTATTATTGTATTCATACTTAACCGTGCCTCGTGTACTACACGGCTCAGACATTATTTTTTGTAGCTTTTTGACGGGGATTTGAAGAGCGTTTGTTTAACCCGAATGATGGCGTCCATGATGACTTTGGTTCGAATTGCAGTATTGATTTACTCGCAGTGAGGGACCAGAGATTCGGGACCAACAGGAATGAAGTGAACAAGGAGACTCTAGAGCAGGGGTCTCAAACACGTGGTCCGCGGGCCACATGCGGCCCGCCAAGCCGCATTATATGGCCCGCAAAATGATTGGCATCACAAGGTGTCATGAGATATAACAAAGGTGGTGGCCCCTGGGCGATCGAAAATGCCTTCATGTGGCCCTCAGGGTGATTTGAGTTTGAGAACCATGCTCTAGAGGGATCCTTCTGTAGATTGGTAGAGGCGGGCCATGATCAGTCGACGAGAGCTATACAACCGGAAATCCATCGTGATCGTCAGCTGGAAATATGTGTTCCACTTTTGAATCAATATTATTCAATATCACCGTATGCGTGAAATAAATAATTCATTATCGCTTTACGCGCGAAAATCATCAGTACATACATGTTACCTGTGGATGAAACATATATTATGTATAGTTTTATACAAATTCAGTATATTGATAACCTCGGCTATAGAATCAAATATTGTTCCTGTTCCTGTATAAATTCTATATATTTATCATCCGTGGTGACAGATCCATATATAAATCATATTAGTTTATAAATTTCATACGTTGATTCTCGTTTGATTTAATGATTAATTCCAGTTAGAAAAAATATAATATCCTTTTAGTTGTTGAATTTGGTGCACATCAAGTTTTAAAATCTATTCTTGGGCTTGACTAGCATGGTGTCAGATTCATTCATCGTTTAATTCCATTATAAATAAATATTTTATTCACGAAACTGTTTTCGGAATATTCGCTAAATCCAATTTCAACCTGGCTTTCATCCTGTTACATACTGTTGGGTGAGAAATGTAACCTGTCTCACCCCAAGCACATGCTGGGTACTCCTTTCTGATGCACAGCTGCAGTAGACAGGTTAGGTGACCACCAGTATATAGGTGTTGTTATACGTGCATATTTCATTCATAAACTTTATCACGTTCTACCCGCCCTTGCGTGGTTCTTTCTAATACGACATAGTCTACAATACTCATTATTGATAATGCTATCTGCTCTTTATTTATCTTTTGTTAAAAGAAACCTGTAATAGTCTGGAGGAAAATATGAGAGAAACAAACTATACAATGACCTGCTGTTAATATACAAGTCATTTAGGCATTCAACACCGTCTAATTCAGAAATGGGTGTCATTTTTAGAATTTGATTCTACATACCTTTAAGTGGCAAGTATTCACTTCATTTGGATTCATATACATCCATATTCCTTTTGAAGGTCATTATTTAAATGCCCCGAGAGGACGAAATTAACCTAAAGGTGTGATCCAGTAGATTCGTACTACCCTCGATTGTGACGATTCCACTTGACGAGCTCTTATTTTGACCCAAGTTTAGTACATGGCCACCATTGTAAAAGTCCGTAGCGATAGATAAATTCCTCCTGGAAGTTTCTTGGTGACAGTTAAGGTGCAGATCATTCAATAATCAGAACTGAATAGACTTTGGTTAAAGAAAATTAGTGTCAAAATTTAAAAGAACAATCTATATTTAATTTAAAATGAGTAAATGCGCATACATGAGCCATGAGACTTGTACTCTAACATGCAACAATTATGAAAACATATACAATTACTATCTTAAATTTGCCGTTTTCACGTGTAATAAGCCTTGACTGTTCAGAATTACTGACATATTTCCTTACCTAGATAGTTTTTTGTTTGTTTCGTGAATATTGATTTGATTTGTACGACCAATTAGATTTTATCGAAGTTTAATTGAAAATAATTTATTTGGTGTAACTCGAGTAAACGTTTCAACATTGTCTCTCACTCCCATTCCTAGGTTTCAGATCAGGATAGATTCTCCATTTGAGCGTAGTTTTATATCGGAGACTACCCAGATCAGCTTGACGAGTTTGGTACTTCTAAGTCGATACTTTCTACATTTTGACTATGCATTGCTCTGTCTCCATCCCCTATGTATTTTTCGTTCCGAATTCTGCCTCTAGATACCTCGTAGTACACTGATTCAGATTTTATATGAACACAGCTTAGAAAAATAAAAATATGAAATCTGAAAATATTGTTTCCAAATCTGTATCAGTTCCTTGTATGTATGCAACAAATTTAAGTGTTGTTTGATCATATCCCATTTGGGATAGTGTGTATGATGAAAATGCATCCTCATGAGCGAGTATGTCTGTTAGTAATATTTCTAATGTAAATATCATCTGCGAATGTTTTGATATTAATTTCGGAAGTACGTCAGAGAATCTGTTTGGGTTACGTTGACAGTTTCGTAGAAGATGAAAGAAGCTATAACAGGAGACACTTTATGTTTATAAATAACTTCCATTTACATCAGCTTATAGTGTGCTTACACCATCGGCGTAGCTGCCGTATAGCAAGTGTATTGTAAAGCATAGGGGCCCACGAATACAGAGGGTCCAGAGTTTGGACCCGCGAAATTGTTATTAACATTGCAGGGTTCCATCGGTTAGCACACGGCGTTTATTTAGTGCCGAGGAAATTAGCGTTAGCTTTAACAGAGTCTGTAAACATTAATTTTTAATGAGAAGTTTTAAATAACCTTACAGATGCAACAATCTGCAGGCGAAGCTCTCGGGGAAATTAGAGCAAAGTTAGATTCAATTTCTCAGCGAAGAATTGGCTAGGATATTGTTAAACACTGAAAAATTCAGAAACGTTTTCAATGGATTTTGAAATTTTGGTTCGCGTAGTGGCGTATGCATTAATTATTTATTTTAAAATGCCAAACTGTTTTTGTTTGTTTTCTAGCTTCTGATTTTCGACGTTTTACAAGACTCGCATCAGACATTGAAAAGTTTCTCTGTGATTGTGATTCCATCCACACAAAGACCAACGGTTGTTTCTGCGACAAGTCCACAAATATAAACTACCAGCAAACAAGCGGGTTTGGATTTCACTATCAACACGGTTCTTTTGGTGATTTCATCTCGCAGTTGTTTCTCCACTTCAGTTATGTTATTCATGTCGGTAACAGTGAGTCAGTTATAGTTCTTCTATTAATAATAAAATCGATTAGTGCAACTGCACGATAGGCAAACCCAGTCCGGACTCATCACGTTCAGGTGCAATAATCACAAGAACTTTTAATTATTCTTTTTGCGGGCACAAATGTTATACCATTCCAAAAAAAACCAACCTCTTCTTGAGGATTATTTAAATTTCTGGCGATTGTACGTTCTGGTGGTCTGGCACCCCTTATATATAAAACACATCGATTGCGCCCATACCTTTTACATCTGACAATCGTCTTTGTCCAATAACTGTTACACGGACAAGTGTATCCTTGTTGAGTAACAGTCGATATTTTATGTTTCAGTTGAGTCAATGTTGACGGAAAATATTCATTGGTGAGTGTAACCGGTGAATTGCGCTTAGCCGTTATAGAAACAATCCCGGAGTGTTTTCGCACCTGGTGGTGCAGTCGGCTTTAGGACAATTGCCTGTGCGATGATTCCAAGCTGCCCTCGAGCTGGTTCTAGTACATCATGGTGATTCCAAAGGCCAATATCTACTTGGTTCTTAACAAAATTATATGACGGTTCATTCGACTGTTTGGTAACACCATTTTGAGGTAGATATTCATCGAGGAATTAAGCAAAATTGTTATCGATGTTAGCATCCGCTCCCAGCTGATTCAACATCCCGATGGCATATTTCGAATCCTCATCATCGCAGTCAGATTCTATTACTTATATATAATGATAGCATTTAATCTTAAGCACAAAAACAAATTTTGCTAAGCATCCAATAGGATAAACTTTGAGTGTTTCAAACTGAATTTTGTTTGCAGCGACTAATGATTTTGATACTGCAAATGTGTAATTCGAATCTGATAACAGCGGCACATCATTTGGATATTGTTTATTATATATTAGTATCTTCATTTGACCCCATGTTCCTTTCCTTCCAATATTGATAAACGTGTATGATCCGGACTCGCGTACCTTTAAGATGTAACTTTTAGGTTGATCAAAACCTTAATCATCAAGAAAATCTAAAACAAGTCGACCATTTGTTGTGGATGGCCTGCAAAATGGACGCTCTCTTCTTTGATTTATATTCCTTTAATTTGCCTCCAAATGTTATTTCGCATGGTGACGCGGGCGACTCGGTGATCTTTACATCCATGCGTTGTTTTACCGCAGCTTCAGATACATCAAAATGATGTTTTATAAACGTAATTGAAACGCCAGAGTCTCTGATTCCACCGTTTTCAGTTTCTTCAACCAGGTTCTTTGCGAGTGTGCCTTTTATCTTGACAGTACTATCTTCAATGTCAACATTATACACTTTAAGTATCCCAGTTTGATCTTCAAAAATTATCCACTCACCTGGATCAACACAAACACGACTGGTAAACTCAGACAAATCCGCGATGGTGGGAAATTTGCTAAACTTCACATCAACACCACTCCAAGCTGAGTGTCGCCTATACATATTAAGAGACATTTCATATAATATTAAACTTTCTTTAACGTGAAATCAATAAGTGCTTGCTGGGTTGGTAAACCCTCATGTGCACGTAACGTTTCAACAACACAATTACCGCATATGGGACTATTCAACCGAGTTTGTACTGGTATTTTTAACAAAAACAATAGTTGTTTACCCTGCCTGGTTAAATAATTAACAACTTGAACGGGTTGTACAAGTCCCTACCAGTTTTGACTCGACGTCAAACGATTTCGAGGTGTCACCACGTATGGAACCAGTGAGTTCACAATAACGGTTTCATGTGTGCTTGACACAATCGATGCAAGTTAATTTCACATAAAGACATCGTAAAAAAGTTGCCATCTCGAGTAAATCAAGATTCGTGAATGGAAGGGTCAGAGGCGACAGGGATAATCTAAGACCTCTGCCAGATGGCATTCGATGACTCTTTCTGGCAATCGAAGGGCCTCTTCGTTTTTCATACGATCACGAGGTACTCAGTCTCCAACTGCCTGTTTCAGCGCCATTCCTAATCCTGTTCCGGTTTATTTATAAATTTTATGTATTTTCTATCGAAGCATCGATGACCCTCATTCGGCGACCAACACCCTCCAACAACAGAGTCTTGTCGGAAAGTATCACGGCATAACAGCGATAACCAGCGCCAGCATTACCTACCAGCGCATGAAAATCCATGTCGACAACGGATTGTCTGAACAACTCCAGGTGTTCCAATGAGAAGTTAGAAATCGGGTACAACGTACTAAAGTCTTGTCGGGAAATTTGCAGACCTCGCGTCAACGTTTTGATGTCGGTCCATGTATGACCACGGACTGTGATATGCACGTTCACTATGAGAAGTGGTTTGTACAAAGTTATGCCGAATTTCTTCAGAAGGTTCTTGGTGGCCGTTGAACTGCAAAGAATTTGTCAAATATCATCTTACAATGGGTTTGACTAATATCTCGCACTGTAAGTTGAAACGCCAACAACACATGATTTTGTTGCAGTAAGACCATGTTGAGTGCTTATTTGCCATGTGAACTGCCTCTGAATATTAGCTGGTGGGTGTACGTCTGTGGTATGTGCTAGAAACGATAACGTTGACGTGGTTCCAAGCTGCATAAATGATAACAAACTTTATATATGTGTTTATATAATCAGTGAAGGGTTAGCACAAAGTCAATGTTTCTAATGCAACTTTACCATCAACACCTCCTACACGCCGGATGCATTGTTAGAATTGATTTTACGAAAGAAGGTGACTGTGTGTTTAGCTCCAAAAATAACCTTACGAACATCTTAGCAAAAACCAGATATCTGATACGAAAACCTCAATGAACCACCAATGCGTTGTGATCAACGCTGCCCAAATTCAAGGTGAAAAGTCGGGTGGTGACTTGTCAATATGGAGGTGTGAGCAGCCGAGTATGGATAAAAAAAATCATGAAAAACAACCAGGGTTGTGTACGGTCTATGATCTGCATTATTAGTTGCTTCGCTTACAAACATCATTGTTGGGCCAGCAGTCCTCGTGTAATCATCGCTGTATCTGGCGAGTCCAAGAATTGGTGTGGTTACGTCAACGTTGTCAAGAACTGATTCGACTTCTTTTTCATCAATGGAATAACGTTTTAAACAAGGCCATGATTATATTGTTGACAAATCAAACTTGGGCATTGGCACCGTAATTTGCATCATCATTCTGTACAAGTTTCCCTTAATTTCCTAGAATTGATCGCATGGAATGAAGAGCCAAGACGTGTCTCGCACTTGCACTTCTATTTTTAATTGATTGGGGTCTCTGGTCGGGTATGAATAATACTGAAAATCTCGTTTGCTTCGATCCACTAACAAAGGCGCGCCCATGTCCAATCCTGATTGCGATGTATCAATGAATTGAGCCATTGTTGATTTATTATTGATTTTGTCTAATACATTTGTATGACGGCTTGATGTCCAAATCCATTTCCCACTGCCAGATTTGCTTTAATTGAATCTGGCAATCGTTGTTGAGCGGCTTTATTAAAGATTTTACCAACCATCAGCTACACAATTTCTGTCGATGGTAGTGTTACTGGAACCTTTGGTGTTCGAGTCACTAATTGCCGGATTTTTAATCCGATCCACAGCAGCACTTTTAATACTATCAACGACTCGCATTGCAACTTATTTAGCTTTAGATGCAGCGCGTGAGGTCAGAGCTCCAAGCACTTTTGGTGCACGTGTGAACAACCTACGAACAACATCACCGAGGCCAGTTCCTTAATATGTCTCGTAAACGGGTTTTGCGTTAACAACGCGCACTGGTCTCACATGTCCGCGCATTACTGTCATTATATTAAATGTCAGGTCGATCTCTAATGTACAGTTGCATTATGAATATTTCACCGCGCAGATCAGCTACGGGGGTAATCAATATCATGTCACCCGGCTTGATTATTGGTGAAAACCCAAACAGTATATAATCCTGAATAAGCCTGTGTTTTCATACCTGCTTTGAAAAATGTCACTGACAGCATCACAAGTGAAATTGACTTGCGTCGTTGAGCTAACCCTCACAATGTCAGCCGCGACGTGATATCCCACAGGTAAAAAATCGTTTATTATCTAGAATGTCGTCAGGCCAACCTAAAATCGAGCTTATTGATGACCTTGTAATGTCCACCGCGTACGTTTGAGATTCTATTGCGATGCCAGAACTGCGTGTGGGCTAATTGGCACGTATAGAAACTTTAGGGTTTATGCCGGACACTAATACGATTCTTCGGTCGAATTACTTCACTGATCGATTCTATGTCGTTCGCACCGGCAGAAAGCTCAATATTATTCCAGGTGGCACAATTGTCTGGTGAAAATATAAATGAGTTATTCGCAGGCAGATCACCTAACGATTGTGATCGATATTGGGCCAACTGTAATACATTCTCAGCGATGCTAGTGCGATCTCAAGTGTGCGTGATTCATCAGCAGTAAGTGCATAAAAAGTCACGCTTAATTCTGGTTTCATTGATGAGATTGCAGTCATCGAAGTAATGCTCTGTGTTATATATACAACAACCTGTTTCATCGTAACATATATATCACATAAAACACTAAGCATTTCCCCACAAAGCATCTCAATCGTTTCATCATCGGTATAAGAACTTGGTTCGCCATTTATATCATTGATATTTTCAGCAAATGCATGCATCAGTAGGCGATATGTATGGCCTGTGCTGAGAGTGCAAATGAAAACCCCATATTTAGCATTAAGAAATCATTTGGAAAAAACGTGATGATCCCCTCCTCTTGTAAGCATTGATCTCAAATGAATGCCGACCGGCCGGATATTTGCGGCTTTTTCACTCAGTTTTCAGTTATTATTCGATAATAGCAAAGCTGTTCTAATACGGTGCATATTAAATCTAAATAATGTATCTCTCTTTGAATATAAGGCACGTAAGATCGATCTATTTGATAAAATCTGCATCACTTGTGGAGGATTTAATCAGGCAGCAAGCTTTATATAGCCTGGAAAGTATTGGTCAATTCAGCAGCTACTGCCTGCCACCGATGCATAATGATACCGTACATAGCCTCAATAACGTTTATGAGTTTTGAGTACTTTCGTGGATTAAGCATCCACTGGTTGCGCAATGTGTTTAGCTTGTTTGCCAACTGGGGGCGGGTAAAGGCGGTGTTGGCTGATCAGGATTCTAAAGGTCAAATGTGGGCAAAATCCCCATTAAACTACTACTCCATGTATAACATTCAGTATCTCAGGCTACATTAAGAAACTTAATCAAATTTTCCAGAATTGGTCTTCCCTACAGAAAAATAGCGAGTTGAAAATTTTGTGTTGTCCCTTGTTGCCTAGTATCATCTTTCGTATTATATCTTTGATCGTGTAATGCAGGGTCCTTTTATATACATCTCCGTAAACAAATTTAGCGGCTGGTAAACAAAAAAGGAAAGAATTGTACTGGGGTCGGGGGATTGTAATCGAATGACATTTTCCTTTGTGATTTATAATTTATTGAATTACATCTCTTTTCGAATGTGTTGTATTCTTAAATATAATGGGAGAAGAGTTGAACGTTTGTTCTACTACAAATATATCAACACGATCTTTTGCTCATACACTTTCGTACCATAAAGATCCAGTGCTAGTCCATATGCACAGACATTATATTTTAATGTTTGGTTTGTTTTGTCTTTTTTTTTTTATAAACTATCTCGCTCAGTTAAAAAGGGAAAAGATTAAAGAAAAACAAAGAAACACACAAATAGACAACTACAAAAAATAAATAAAAAGATTAAAACAATACTTTGGGACATCAACTATCCTAAATGTTTCTCAAGAGTTCAACAAATATGACAGGTGGGGAAATGCGCACGTAAACGTTCATGGAGCATCTAAAACCCGGGGTTTAATTAAATATATATCTTCCATGACTGGACTCGAAAGCACAAGTGTCTAGTGTCTATGTGCTGACATTCTACTTCTGCATCACGGGTACAAGCATGTCCCGCAGTGCACATTTCCGGTACATTCAACATTTTGACTTTTGCTGGTACCCATTATAAATTGGCCAGCCAATACCATAGGTCGGTAAGAAATAAAATCTCTAGTTATCTGCGGTCTCACCACCTCCGGTAGTGTTACGCAGTTGTCAGGAAACAAAGTGACTTTTCAGTAACTTGCAACAAAAGAACAATTCCAGATTCTTAAAGATTCGAGCTACAGCTAAGTATGACTTATCATAACTGATAAAGAGCGCCAGCTATTATTGGAGTGATTAGTCCAAACAGTTAAAGTGCCCTTAGATACAATTGATGCGCTCATTCTGAAGGTTTTTAAAAGCTGCGGAGGCAAGGTGGTTCATTGGTTACACAGCTCAACTCGCATGTTTGTATCGTTGTCAGATCAGTCTAGGTCGGTTGTTATGGTGTATCGCATTGCCTTAATACTGTGTAGCCTTTCAAGAGTTGATATCCCTTAACAAACCAAACATTCAAACTCGTCAAATTTCGTCGTACCAACTCTTACTTCAGTCTCTTATCTTTAAAAAGTGGTCTTGCTGTAATCATTATTGCATTAACGTTACCCGTCTTGCATGCGAAAGAATTCAATCATTTTGTGTAAGACCTCCAATTATTCATTAGATCAAACCTTTATCTTATATATTTTAGAGACTACATACAATAGCAAAGACAAGAAAAATAATAGCAATGCTGCAATAAAAACAAAAATAATAACAATAGTAACAGCTACCACTGCTGCTTTGGCCTCTATTATTATTATTATTATTATTATTTAACAGTTTTTCATAATTTGTGTCAAACTCCATCAAGTTATGCAAAGTTTTAATAATGGTTGGTCTAACGTTTGAACGTAACAACGTTAAACAATTTTCCACACATCAACTAAACATGTCTATTCTTTGTCATGTATATCTAAATTGTCAAAATATGCTCCCTGTGAACTTGGAATGAGTCCAATTCCTAAGGCAAGACAGTTTGACCTCATGGAGTACTGGAAGTATGTAACTGGATTACATCAAAGCAAATAGATTCTGGGTAGAAACTATTAATTAGGAAAATGTTTTCTTCTCTTTCATGATCAATTCTAATTATGCTCCCACGCATTGATTGATACATGCCAACACAAAAATACACATTCCTTCATAAGCTATTATTCTTATTTTCCTGACCGTTTTGTTCTCACCATAATTCCAACAAAAGTTTCTCGGGGAGTGGGGGTGGGAAACTCCCCAGTCCGAAAGGTGAGAGTTGGTGAAAACATGTTGACTTTCTCTATGACACGGTGGCTTGAGAAGTATCACTTTATGCTTTTCTTTAGTTTCCCTTTATATTTTCATTTTTGTCTTATTTATAAAATGTTTATTATATCATTAACGGAGCATATTTGAGGACTAATGTTGTTCTAATTTAATGCATGATGGGAAAATTCCTCTTCCTGTGGATATTACTAGTAAGCTAATGCTGGGTGTGTCGTTCTATTGCATCCAGCAAAACCCTCATTATAAATATGTGCCCAGGTTGACATAACAATCAGATATCGGCATCCAGGCATCGGAGTTCAGATATTTAATCAGAAAGTAAAGGAAGTAAACATTTGAGTTCTGTGTCGCATTTCCCTCGTGATTTTGAAATCAGTCTGCATCACATAAAATCTATAAACATCGACACGCACTGGTCTAACTTAGGCTAACTTGCCTAAATGCAATTTTAAACTGACTTGGGATACTGGGAAAACTAAATGAGTCAGCGACAATATCTGAAATAATCGTTCAACCAATTAGGTGTGGTTGTTATGAATGTAATCATATACTGGACGTGCATTGTTGAAACTAACATTGCCGTGTGGAAGCGCACGTATTCTTAACATTTAGAAACAGATCTGATTCAGAAGCAAGATTCTGTGTAGCGATTGCTATTTGTATCTTCAATAAATCACAATACTTTATCCAGCACACCTTACCTGACATTACTTGTTCCTGTACCAGATATGCACGCTACACGTGTGCTTTTCTCATTCTCTCCATGTCTTTGCTATTTAAATAACCAAAAATTGCTGAAAGTGGTGACAATTATTTTTATTTATTTAAAAATCATTTATATCAAGCTTATGATGTAAGTGACGAAAAAAATCAAGTACAAGATTAAGATATTGTTTATCTTGCAAGTTTTTTTTTTTTTCACAGCAAAGTACGAAGTTTTGAACATTTCGCTCCAAGTGAAGGTGTTAAGGTTTCATACTAATATCTCTACATGTACACGAATTGCAAAAGGAAAGTTCTTTGAACTGCCAAATTACAGATAAATTCAAAATAACTACATTTAGAATACAAACAGACAATATTATGTGAGAAAAGCTTTTAAGCGATCTAAATTTTAAGGAAATACCCCATCATATTAATGCTAGCACCCGCCCAGCGCATTAATATTCCAGACTGGAAAGGAGTTCTTGACCACATTGGACAAAACAAGACGATGAATGGGTGTATACTTTTGAGGATCCAGAATCTAAATATCCGCTAGAACCTGGTGTTGTTAAAGATGGCCATTACAAGCATGAGAGCAAATATAGACACTGATAATAGCCAGTAATAAGGGGTTTGATGAACACGTAAAAGAACAAGAAAATATCAAGTAAAAATTTAAACTAGAGAATTTCCACATTGAATGAAACTAGCATTGACAAAACAAGAAGAGCGAGAATCAAGAGGTAATGTAAAAACTTTAGAAGATGTCAATTCGAAAATGTCACCTATGGGAATCATGTTGAAATGTATGAGAAACTGACTTGGGCATAAAAAAAGGATATCAAGAAAGGAACGTAAAAAGGATATCAGGAAAAAACAGATGCAACCCAAATGTGGGAAATTGTTGAAGATAGCAATTACTAGGACAATTAATATGGCTTTTAAGAGAGAACATTGAAAAAAATTAATGAAAATGTTACAGACAAATTATTGCTGTGTGAAAAGTTGAAACAACTGTTTAAAGAAAACCAACTACTTTTCCAACTCCCCTACTCAACTATCTCCTATCCAAGCGAGTATTTTTTTGACAAAATCAAAAAAGGCTTGAAAACATAAGCCAATTATTTGATTGAGTTTGCGAAAAGAGTAGCAGTTTCAATACTTGGTGTTATTTGTTGTCTAAGTTGGTTGTAAGCCATATTGTTTCATTTCTGGTTGACTACGTCATATTACTTGTTTTAGTACTAGTGTGGTCATTATTTGCACTATTGATCAAAAAGGTTAAAAGGAAGAAACATTTCTACAGTTATTTTAAAAAAAATAAGCTTTAGGAGATCTTGTTATTGCCCCATATAAATGACTGGTTGTTTATTTCACGGTCAGTGTTAGTATTGTTTCTTGTTGATTGTACATTGCTATGTAGCATTGTGTTCGAGATAAGACCTACCGAATGAACATCATTTTCATGATTATAATCCTTCCTTTCTACATAATTTTTACTCACATTGTCTTCGCTTTTGTCCTCTACAATTTTGTTATGGTACGGTTACAGACTGTTTATCAACCTACGGAGTACCACCGGTAATTGATGCATCGATGTTGATGTTATGATTTCATATAGTTTTGGATCTCTTTATATTGATGTTATATCCAACGAGAGTGACAGTGTAGTATAACTTTACTCTTCAGTTTGTTATGCTACTTGGAAAGCAATATCGTTTTCATCTCCGTTATGTGCTGTCACTAAAATGCAATATTCTATTGACTTCTAATGTTAAATAGTAAACAGTGAAAGCAAACTGTGTGATACATGTTGTCAACCCAATATACATATGATATATGTTTTAATGGTTTTATTTAATCTAGATATTCCCTCATCTGTAAGACTGTTACTTTCCTGTCGAAAGAAGCATGTTAAACCTTTTGGCTTATCTATTGTCCTTTTTATTTATCTAGTAACATTTACAAAATGTCAGATTCAAAGAAGGAAGTACAGTAGATTAAATATGAATACATTAATTTAAAAGTTTAGATGTCACTTGCTCAACCATGAAATAATGTATGCATGGAGAGAAGAAAAAAGAAGAGAGAATAGTAAAAAGATTGAGAAGTTTAAAGAAAGACATAAAAAGATCTCCGCAGGGTTTAATGTAGAGAATGAGGCCTTGCCAGGGGTAGCTCAGAGGTGTCACATGATGTCAAAGGAGAACGACCTTTCACGGATTCCAGAGGAGCAATGTGACTGGAACGGTTGTGCATACCGACGTTATTACTACTGTCGGTATATTTCAAGCAGGGAATGGTAAAATGAAAGCTAATACAAATGCAAATTAGTTCACAGATGTTCATCTCCTTTTTCCATTGACACAATACGCCACAAAAAGACGGTTTGATTTTTAGGAACATATTTTCCACACTACAGTCACGGTGGTTATTGTTCCTGTATTCTTAATTGGATGAACTCAGAGAAGCGGATGCAGAGGTTAACGGCATGTTCGTAACTTCTACTTCTTTTTATAGCCAACGATTTGTGATGGCTGCAGTCCAAGAAACGAAACTGTGGGATATCCTTTCCAACAAATATCGACTTCGTGGATACGATGTTTCCCACTCTACGTGTTCTTTGATCAACAATACTCTCGATATCGTAGTCGTTGTCTTTCTTTGTCATTCATGGAAATTGGGCTGGTATAGATTTCCTTATAACACTTCTCATTTCATATCATCCAATTTATCAGCAGGTAGATCACGTCCACGAAATTTTACTGTCTCACGAAACAATTATATTCCACAGTCCGGTGAACTGTATTTCCAGTGCGAACCCAATCTCTGGTGTTTAAAAGTTCTTTCTTTTTTCTTGTCTCAGACATTTTAAACAGTCTATCAAACAAAGTCACTTCGTTTCGAGGCATCACATCTTCCAGAGTACAACCGATGCTCCGACTGTACGATTTATTGTAAGATTTGACCAGACGTCGTAACAGTTAATGTATTTGAGATTCTGCTGGTGTGCAAATATTTCGAAACACGTTCAGTTAAGGTTCTTTGAAAATACTCCACTACACTTTCTCTTGTTCCAAGATTTTAAGTTGTGGTAAAATGAATGTGTTTTCAATTCTTATTTAGCTTGGTTAAGAAATTTAGTGCCTTTGTCCGTTTGCCATCGAAGAGGGTGTCGACCACTTTGTTTTAAGACGTTTTGTAAAGATCGCACTAATTCTAAACTTGTTTTAAACGTCAAATGAAACACACAAATCTATTTTGAAAACACATCAATGACATAAAACAAATATTTACAAGTTCGATTGTACAAAGCTAAATGAAAGCCATTTGCTAACTCGTCTTGCCATTGATGATCGATTCCTGCTGCTTTGGTTTGACGTCTTCGAAATTTTCGTGGATGAGGTTATGTAAAATGTGCGTCGTCTGTTCATATTACATTTGCAAACGTTAACTCTTGAGTTTGGCTTGGCTGCCATATACAATTGTTGAATTCCTCCGTATCTGTCTGCAAGGGCAGGATTGTAGTAAATGCTTGCCAGTCACCCAATATTCGATACACTTAGGTTCGTAGATTATTTCGGATTGCGATACTTGATGTGACCGACAAGCAATAGCAGTAGGAAGGTAAGTTTCAATAAAAGTCAGTGGCTCTTTTGCACTCTTCCTTGCTTTATGTTTTCACTTCTGTCTCTCTTCTTTCTCTTGCTGAAGTGGGTGTGGACATCATCTGATTGGCACAGGCTTTCATTACTCGCCTCGGAGTATATGGAGGTGTCAACAGGGCTGCCACACTGGTGGTGGTGAGGTTTGGAAACTCACGTTTCTCTTCCATCAATTTGGCTGCTTTTTGTTTTTCATTACTTTCTTGAAATCCCTCAAAGTAGGTTTGGTCATCTCGTCGAAAGCTTTCTGGTCAAACAGTTAAAGACATTGCAATAATATTCCATGCAGTTGCGATTTTTCCGTTTCTGATAAATCCATTAGAAAAGGGTTTCCATTTTTTCATCAGAAAGGAAACACTTGTCTTAAATCAGGTTTCACTGGCATTATCAATAACGGAGTAGGTGTAGAAGAAGCAGGATAGACAGTCACAGCTCTAGGTTTTTGTGAGTACTTGCGTGTTCTAGCTGTAATTCCTCTCTCTCTTGAAGAGTACCTTTTTGGTGTGTGTATGTGTGTGGGGTCTTCTTATTGGAAGAAGCTGATACAGCGTTTATACTCACCTCTCTTCTTAAATGGCTATCTTTCGGATTTGATTTTTGGGTTGGTTAGGCTTTTTAGCTATATCTTTTGAATCTCATCGCAGAATTAAAGAAATATGGAATAATTGCACATCCTATAGATTCTATTTACCTGGTTTGAAGATAATTTGTTTCTTTATTTGAGTATTGATTCTCGGATCGGCCAGTTGTGTCACAACTGACTCCCCACCATCACTCATAACAAATTCCCCCCCCCCAAAAAAAAAACAACAAACAAACACACAAACAAACAAATGCAACACCAAAGAAACAAAGAAATAAAGGAATTATTAAAAATATTATATGAACAAACGTGAAAAAGTGATATTAAGTAATGACATAATAAATGTGCTTGCTTCTAAAACCTGGATGATCTGTTGTTACCCATGATTTCTAATGCAGTTTCATCAGTATGTTTATGTCTTTGCGTTTCCTCCAATTATTTCTTCCGAATTTGACATGAACTTGGACCTGAGACTAACATACCTGCATGTTTGTAAGTTTGTCTCAGCTTGGATAAAGTAACCGAAGACAATGTTTTTGATACTTTTAATTGTAAAACATGTCGTATTTTTTTTAATCAATTTCAAAACACACGCACGCGCGCGCGCGCGCGCGCGCGCACACACACACACACACACACACACACACAGAGTGGTCTAATGTTGTGTCCATGTGTTTATAATATTCGCACACCCTCCTGTTTGTACCTCCCAGCCGATTTTAACAACGAAAAGCAACAAGGGGATACAAAATGCATAGAACTTAGAGTAGTGAGTGGGGCGATATAGCGTCTATGGGTCCTTAGTGTTAAATTTGGTCGTTTGCACTATGGGGTCAATATTTATAGGGTCACGTAGACTTTTATGTTAAATTTGGTCGTTTGCACTATGGGGTCAATGGGACATCAATATGGGTGGGCTACTCGAGGGTCAGTGGCAATTGAACATAGGGAATGTAGCGAAAATGGATTGGGCCTGTCTAGGGTCAATAGGAATTGGAAAGGGGTGACGTCACGGTACCGGACACTGGCAACAATGTTGCAAGTGGCTGACCTCAATCCGGCGGGACAGTATGGCAAGGGGATAACCTGAAATACGCGCTACTCTAGAGACAAATAGAGACATAGACATAGAGACATGGGTTAGAGACAGGGTTAGAGACAGAGACAGAGACATATGACACAAACATAGATTTATGACCATGAATCTATCACACAAAAATCGACTAAACTTTTTTTCAGGCAAGAGAGAATAGATATCTTTTCGAGGCAATGGAGTGGTCCTGCAAAGATCCTTTGGGTTTCTTTTTCTTTTAATTTCTGTCTTGTCTTTTTCTTTGCCACCAGCACCTTATCTTCTCCTCTTCATTCTTTGTCTTCTTCTTCTTCTTTTTCATCATCATCATCATCATCATCAACATCATCATCATCATCATCATCATCATCATCTTCTTCTTCTTCTTCTTCTTCTTTTTCTTCTTCTTCTTCTTCTTCTTCTTCTTCTTCTTCTTCTTCTTCCCATCCTCTTTCTGCTCCTTCTCCTCTTCCTCCTCTATTTTTCCTTTTCTAAGTCTTCTCTTCTTTTACAAGCTTATCATTGTAAGCTCTGATTTCCTTTTTTACCTCCTTATCCTCCTTTTCTTCTTTTTCCTTTTTGATCAGTTCTTTTAGTCTTTTTTTGATCTTCTTAAATTGTTCATTTCCATCTTTACACGATGGGGGTTATAATACCCATACTCTACTCTCACCAACATTTTCTCTACCATTCCCAAATTTTCTAATATCTCCTGCAACTCGTTCATTTGTTCTACGATGCTGCTGGCCATTTTTTTTATTTAATGTTGAATTTATATGTCTCAAGCGCAGACGTGAAGGAAACCATCCCCTCTCACCAACTACCCATATCACCTACCAAACAATTCACAGTGATATTAGTGCTAACCTAAAATAAATTTGTATACAAAACAACACACTAATACCAAACTTTTTGCATATAGGGACAACAGTCGCCTGGCATATTCCATGTGCACATGTGCATTTGGAGTTCTAAGAGTGAAATCCTGCTCATCTTCTTTAAGTTGACGAATCAACGATGGGTAGTCAGACTGACGAAAGCTAGCTTTATATTCCTGAAGCATGAACGTGAAGGAAAATACCCCCTTACAAATAAACTAATACCCACTCCACCATCACTAACATGGAACACTCGGACCTAAAAGAAACACTCAAGTTCACTTTTTTCCTGCAAACACACTTTATTACCACTCATACATATAAAAAGCACAAACTATCTTGCACGTCAAGGAAACGAAGTGTTTATAGGCACAGTTCTATTTTGTACTTATAAAACACACACACACACACACACACACACACACACACACACAATATCTTGCAAGCCAGAGAAAAGAAGTGTTTATAGGCACACTTCTATTTTTAACCTACCAACACGCAAAGAAAGACAAATATATTGGCAAATGAATAGTATGTCTTTTGTAGATTGTTTGGGGTAGCCCTGAAAAGGGCTGTTTTGTCGGCGGTTATGGCAATCTCTTATCATCTAAGATTGCGTCCCCGTCTGGCTGCAGGCTTTCCGACAGGATAGTGTCTGCTTCTTCGGAAGGAGGAGGAGAACTCTTTCGTGTCCACATGGCAGTCCACAAAACCTCTGTATGGCTCCTGCTGTTGTTGTTGCTGCTGATGTTGCTGTTCTCTCTGCCGTTTCTGAAGTCTGTTCCTCTCGATCCATTCTTCTTGCTCCTTCTTGATTTCATCTTTAAACACCTCTTCTATCAGGTCTTGGGCGACTTTTAACATCCTGACATTTTTAATCTCATCAGGCTTGGGTATCAGGTTTTGCCTCACACGATGTAAATTCACGTGGGCTTCGTTCAGCTTTGCTAGTCTTGAACACATCTTCATAGGTTGACGAGTCAACAATGGATGGTCAGACTGGAGACCACCTCGCTGCATATGGCTCAAGCGCGGACGCGATAGAAAACAACCCTACGGTTTTTGGGTAGGAACGCTATAGCTCATCTCATGTTGAAGTCAAAGAGGATATATTCACAGTGTTCATTTTTATAACAAACCACCAACACTTTTTCAAAAGATAACATTTTTTTTGAACCAGCAATTAACCAACACATAATATAACATCAACACAATTTTTCAAAGATCCAATTTTTGACAAGGTTGACAACGTTGTTAAGTCAAGTTAGACTTCCACTGATGGCGGTCATTTGGCCATTGATGTACACTACGTTTCCTAGCTAAAGACAAGAGATATCCATAATGGTCACAAAACCATCCATCAACTTTTTCATCGTTTCTAGAAGTCAGGATCAAAATAAGTCACTAAATGTTCTAAGGGATATCCAAGACTGCGTTGATGAAGAAAATACACACAATATTGTCCACACACCATGTAATGCGTGCCTCGTAATTTCACATTATTGAAGCGAGTCGTCTGGGTATTTCTTCTCATAAAGTCAATGATGTCGTCTTCCAAGGTGTTAATCCATACGAATCAAAATACTCCACACAACAATCTTTGGGGAAGTAGACGGCTACCCAGTGGGTTCCTGGGAGATGACTGTCGTCTGTGTTGATGACATAAGCTTGATGGTCTTTAGGTTTGCGATGAGGTAGTTCATCTTTATCGCACACGACAGGATTCTAAGAAGTGGTGTACGAACTGTTTTTCAAAATGTAATAAAGTTCCCAGGTATCCATTTTTTTGTTCCACAGGTAACGATAAGTCATCAATTCAATCCTGACTTTTTGTTTGAAAATCTCTGTCAAGTAATCGTCTCTTCGCTTCGTCTCCGTACTCTGGGCCAAGAGAGATTCGATGCGAAGGATCTCTAGAGCAGTCAGTGGAGGGGAGGAATGATCACGCAAGTCTAAATACCACTGATGTAACACTGCTTCTTCCGAGATGAGACCCTAAACGTCATCCAGGTACTCGTCCAATTTTTCTTCTTGACTCATCATCGCACATTTATCGTACTGAATTTGACTGGGATAATCGTTTTGACATCCATAGCACTCTTTCTTGGTCAGAATTGTTTTTGCCAGGTGTTTGGCAAAACAGGAGACTCAATGTTTTTCATGTTCTGGCAATCTGGACATGACCATCACCTCTTCGACTTTGTCTTTGGGTTCTGCTTCCACGATATCCTCCCATTCCATTTCCAAAGATTCTCTACCATTGAAAGACAGATAGGAGTCTTCTATAGCTTCTAATAGTCTAGAGTGACTTCTCTCGAACTGTTGATTTATAGAGTGTTGACGAATGTTACATACAAGATGACTTTCACTGTCTCGGTTAGAGCTTCCGCAAACTGAAGTTCCACACGCAATTGACCGGATTTTATAGGGTGGAAATGTCCGTCGTCGCTGCCTTCGTCTAGAATGAAATCCCACAAAGCGTAGTCTCCTGCATAATCGTCGTACGAAATGCCGTAGCTGCTGTTGGTCCCTAGTTGTCCCGTGGCTTCGTGCAGGGACAAGTACGATATCAAGTAATTCTTCTGGGTAAAGTTAGGATCGAAGGATCTGGAACACAAGGTCTTGCCATCGTGACTGACTTAGATCTTGGACACTCTGTAGTGCTTAAACTCGAAAGGATTGGCAGTGACGGCTCCAATGAGGGCTTCGTTGCTGACGATACCAACGATTAAACGTTTGGGTAACTGTCCTTGGAACAGATGATCTTCGATCTTGGATCGGAGTCCAGGGGCAATGGTGAAAGTTTTCACTTCCACTCGTCGTATCGGATACTTGGCAGTCGTTCTGCTCAAAGTGTGGCTGATGTCGTTTCCCACTTTAGGTAACACTTCCACGCGTCGCACGTAGAGTCTGGCTTCTTGGATGATGGTTTTCTATTCGTTGGCATCGGCCATCAAATGGAAAACGGTGCTGCTACGATTCAGTCTCAAGCGGATATCCACTCCATTCAGCAAATACTTTTCTTGCAACCACATGTCAAAATGCAAACCATACATTAGTTCTAAACTACCTACTCACCGGATTTTCTTTCGAAGGTCGTGAAAACCCACATTGTGAGGATCGTCAGCTGCTGTTAGGACTGTGTCGTTAAACATGTGGTCGCCTGCTGTGTAAGGTTTCCATACCACGCAAGCATCCAGATGAGTGTTCTTGGCATCTTTTCCGTACGTCAAGAGATTTTCCAGGTACGCTCGGTAATGGTAAGTATCCATGCTGCTGCTAACTAGTTTGTTATTTATGTACAAATCCACTTCATTGAACAAGGAATGCATGAAATTGTTGACGGGAACTACTCTGTCATCGGCTCCCGGAGCACTGTGGTCCGTTTTAATCACTTTGACTTTAAGGTACAAATAACTGCTATTCAGATCGATGTAATCTTCGGGCTGTCTTTTGATTTCAAATTCGATGGGGGATGAAGTTGTCAAAGAGGATATGGGATGAAATTCAACCCATTGGGAAACTTGCATCGTCATCATAGTTGGTGGCATGGCAAACAGATCCAGTTCCAACTTGGAACATTCTCAAAACTCTCGGTGCATCATTTTTTCTCTCTGCTATTTAAAAATCAACGACGTCTAATTCACGGACGTTTCTTCTTTTATTGGTCTTTCTAGCTCTGGGTGTGTGAAGGCCTCTGGAGGGTGTCTTCGTCGTCTCTTTCTGCCTTGTTATTGCTGTGGCGTCATGGAAACAGGAATGTCTGACTGGGCAGCGTCCAGGGCATTTATAGGAGTTTATCGTCGACATAAAATGTCTTTGCCAGTTTGAAGGAAGACATTTTTACCTAGTCTCAAGAAAGCTTCTTTGTTTTTGTTTTTTTTTTTCTCGATGATGACATTTTGGAGAAATTCTTTGCCTTGCGTCAATGCGGCATATTTCAAGGCGTGCAATCCTCTTGTCAACATCGATTTCAAAACTTGTGCCAGCGAACGAAACATCGATTTCATCATATCTCCTAAACCAAGTCCTCGCTATCGAGCGACTCCTCGGTACACAGAATACATGACTTACTAGTCGTTAGACAATCGTTTGACCATAACTTTCCCTTTGGTGCATGAAACATTTTGTCCCAGATCTCCTTTTATAGCAATGTTGACACTCTCGAAATACGACTTACTGACGGGTAAATAGTGATGATGTCCAAATTCGCGGTGAACCTGATTGGTGTTTCCATCTTCCTCGTCATTGGTCATGGCAGAATCCACTTTGAAAGGAATGACTCACAGCAACGTGCGGATGTGTGTCCCCCCACGTTGCACTCCACCACATCAGAATACACAAAAATCAAATTTAGTCCTTGGTTCAGTTCTACTGGGTAACGAAAAATCTTCTCAAAAGTCAAGTTGTTGGCGATGGGCGGCATATTGTTACCCTTGACCATCATGTTGCCTCCACCCAAAATGATAAACAATTCAGGACAAAAAATGTAATGGTCAACGTTTTGTCATCCGAAAATTTCATCAGCAGGTGACGAGACACTTTATGCTACTCGAGGGTGACACTTCGTTTGGTTTTGTCCAAGGTTTTGCCAAACAGCGCATTGAATTTGGATGCAATCGTGTCCACCAGATGTTGAGCACTAAAATAATTGCCTGCAGGAATTTTCAACATATAGATGTACCGTGGAGTATCGAGGGACACTGGTCGTTTCATAGAGGCATCTACAGTTTCCTTTTCGTTCAAGTATTGTTGCACTTGGTCGTTCAGAACTTTGATCTCAAAAGTGTTTTGATTTTCAGTGATGTTTTTGATTTGTGTAGGGTGAATCCACTTACCAATGGGCTTCGTGATCCAGTTGGATGACATGAGGTAATTTGGCCATGGGGAAACACATCCATGGAACTGTCACTGGGTAAATATAAGTAAAAATGGTTATTCATAATTCCAGAGTTCTGCTGTCCGAGGGGTCACTCGTGATCAGAGGAGTGTCTAAAAGAGGATTGTTGTTGTTGTTGTTGTTGTTGTGACTGTTGGGAGGGTGACTGGCGTTGGGCACAAGACTCAAGTTGTTATCGATAGAGTATTTCAGGGAAGGATTGGGGAGAAGGTAACCGATGCAACTGCTCAGTAAAATGGTCCACAATTGTTTGTCTCCTTGCTGCAAACTCAAATTGGCAATGGTAGCACCGATGACACAATACATCACAAAGGTTCGGCAGAAAAAGACGATTTGTATTTCAGGTACACGTTCTCCACACCATACCCACAAGGGTTGCTTTTGTAGATCTTGCAGAGAAGAACTGGGTGAAGGAGTGGTCACTGTGTTGGTCGAAGCTGTGTTGAAGGGCATGATAGTCATCTCTTTTTATTGTCGGTGACTTGCGAAGCGTCGATCAAAGAGTCAAAACTCGACAGACGTTGTTTCCAATGTACCTTGATTTCTTTGACACGACGTTTTCCCACTTTTGGGTTCTTCGATCGAGAATGCTTTCGATATCGTACATTTCGTTTTCTTTTTTGGTCACGCGTTGTAACTCGTCGGGCAAGTAAAAAGTTCCTTTTAACACTTCCCCATTCATATCTTCCAATTTATAGTTGGTAGGATGATGGCCACGCACTCGTCCAGTGACACGAAACAGTTCGGTGGTCCAGTTGGGTAAGTAACCTTTGTCGAAAGTGCGTTTGGTTTTGCCAATGCGCATCCAATCTCCCGCTGTCAACACTCCACCTTTCTTGGTGACAGCCACAGTTGGGAACGTACCAAACAGGCGCTCAAAGACAGTCAGTTCGTTATCAGAAGTCACTTCTTGGGGGGCACATCGGATGCTCCGATGGTAAGATTGGTTGTACGCTTGGACCAGGTGCGGTGAGACGTCGATGTACTTGAGAGTGTGTTGATACGTAAAATATTTCCACATGCTTTCTTTCAAGGTGAGCTTAAAACCTTCCACGACGCTGGCTTTAGTTTCGGGATTCTCCTTGATGAAAAAATGAATGTCTCGTTACTTTAATTCTTTTTGGAAAGCTTGGTTCAGAAATTCGGTGCCTTTGTCGGTTCGCTATCGAAGAGGGTGACTACCACTTTGTTTCTGCACCAGTTTGATGGCTCGCACTAACTCAGTGCTCGACTGGAAGTCAAGAGCATGACCCAGGCAAATTTGGAAAAGACGTCGATGACACAAAACAAATATTTGTAGCAACGATTGTAGGTGGTCAAATGAAAGACATAGGCTAAATTGGCTGGCCATTGATGATCGATGGCCTCCACTCGGGTGCGATTTCTGGAAAATTTCGTCGAATGGGATTGTGTAAGGTGTACGTGATTCATTCTTTTAACCATCGTTGCACCTGAGGTAAACGGACACTTTTCTGTCGGGTTTTGTCAGCACGATACAATTTCTGAACTCCTCCGTATCCCGCGGGATAGGATGCATCGTAGTAAATGTTGACTAACAAAATTCTGCATCAGGACTTTTATTTAAATATGTCACCCACTTTTCGTGGATGTTACTCTTTCTTCGTGTGGTATTTTCTTCGACTGTAATGCTTTGCGTGTCCGACGAGCAATACGTGACGAGGAGGATGTCTAAATAGGGGTAATGAGTTCTTGTTTAACTTCTGTCTTCATCTTCCTTTTCTGTTCTGAGGAAGAAGGGGCTGCCATCATCTTTTTAATCCGACCAATTCTGGATGTTGGTGGTATTAACTTGCGTCCTTTGTCTGGTGGAGTTTGAAACTCTTCTTTTCCTTTTTTTTTCGTGGTCATTGGAGTGGTGGTGGTGGTGATGATGGTGGTGGTGGTGATGACCTTTTCATCACAGTCTTAAAAATTTTTAGAGTAGGTTGCGCTGATTCGTCTAAAGCTTTTTGGTGAAAGAGTTGAAGTCGTTCCACACTTGTTCGGACCGTTGCGATTTTTCCGTTTTGAGAAATCGCTGAGATCCATCAACGATTGCAATTCGTGTTGTAACTGGGACATCTCGGTGAAATGAGTTTTGGGAGGTAACTGCGGGGTCAGTTGTTCTTGCCAACGACGGAATTCCATCCATCGTTGTAAGGTGCTAAAGTCAGTTTTCCTCCTTGAAACAGATTCCAAAGTTCACGTCTGAGATCTTTTCACCCCAGAGACCCGTTTTATCTTCTTGATCCATTTTATCTTTGAGCCATTTGTGAAGCAGTTGCTCCCACGAGTCCCGTAACCAGTGGTGATAATGTGGTTTTTAGTAGGGTGCTAACAACAGGTGAACAAATCCTCCGCGTTGTATCAACATCTTTTTCTTTTGACGGATGGGTATGTTCTTTTGGACCATTTGGCGAAGAACGTATCAATGCTTGGCTAAATATTCATTCTGATGTTGAGACAAAGGTATCCTTCCTTTTAAGACATTCAGACAACATTTGAACACGGTGTCGATGACGTCTTTGGAGGCTATTTGAATGATTTGTTTTCGCTTGGGTGGTGGGGCTTTGGACAGGACGGACAATACGTCCCAATGTTTGGCACGCACCCTTTAATCTTTTTTTTTTTGCATTAGGTCGAAGGGTTTCTAACCAGTCTTTTTGACGAACTCGTTGACTATCGCCTCGTCAAAAATGTGACGACTTTTATTCGATATCGCCAAACGATCCTCACTTTCGGTTGTTCCTCTTTTTCTTTGGACAACGGGGTCATTTTTGAGTGAGACGTCTATGCTTGGCTAAGCGTTTTCTCGGATGCGGGGTCAAATGACGGGACTGTCCTTGTCTTTTTCCTTTTCCTTTTTGGACAGGAGAACGACTATGGGGGTGATGTGTACTTCTTTTAAGGGACATCTTTTTGCGTTCAGGAGCAAAAAATATCTCTTGCGGGTAGAAGCTGCTTTCTGGGGTCTTTTCTGGGGCTATTCTTCTTCTGGGGCTGTGACCTGGTCTTAACACAATTGCTCTTTTTCTTCTGGGCACGTTTGGGTCGGGGAGTGGTTTTTATCTTAGGGAAGGCTTTGGAGGCATTGGGATCCATTTTAAGAGGGAGCGAATGATGACTCCTCCTAGAGAACCGCTACCTTCAGGTTTCAAAATGATTTGATTTTGGTTTGAGTGTTGATGCGGGGATCTGCCAGTTGTGTCAAGGCTACTTTGTTTCTCTCAATAAAGCGTTTGGTTTGATGTGGAATGTGAATGATGCCTTGCAGTAATTGACGTGTTGTCATCGTCAACCATCGTAAGACTTCTCTGAGACTGACTTCTAAGACACGAGCACGTATTTGTGGATTATTTTCGCGACTGATGCCGTGCAAGGCACGAATCAGTTTGAAGGGAAGATGAGACCAAAGGGACGTCATGTTGACGATGTGTGAGACAGAACATAAGTGTCCGATGATTTTACAATTTTTTTTTTAAGTCGACGGGGACGTGTACACGACAGGCCCTTCGTCTTGGCACCAGTATTGAAACAAATGAGTACGAAAACATAAATAATCGGGGGTAGTGAGTTTTAAATAGACGAGTAAATAGGCGTGAGGAGTTTGAGTGGCATCGTCGTACGCACGAGTCAGCTAAGGAGTTCCTAACTGTTTGGCTAACACTTGCACTTGCGATTTATCTCTAGGGCTTTTAAACAAGACCACGTAATGAGCATTGAGACTGATGGTGCGATGGGCTTTACTTTGTTGAAACAAATTTGGGTGATGTAAATGACGCTGGCATTACGAGGATGCCCTTTGCGCGTAAACCACAGGTTAATTTCGTCGTAATCTTCTCCTAACATGTCGTCAAAGATGACCAGATGGGTTTGACTGGGGTCAGATACGATCCCGTCGTCTTCGCGAGGAATGCCTTCCACAACGACGATGGAATCGCCTTGACTTTCTCGCAGGAGGCTGTACGCCGATTGCCACTCTTTGTAACACCACACGGTACGTTGAGGTGGACGATCGGTCAAATGATTTTTATGTTCGATCAAACGTTTGACAAATTCGGGTTTTTCGGAACCACTCGGTCGAGCAATTAACATGTTAAATGGATGGCGAAGATACAAGGCCTCCCAACTAGCATGATCTAAGTTTTCGTCGATGACATTTAAAGTGGTGGAAGAGGGAGCAGAGACAACAGAGGTAGCCATAGTGAAGGGATTGTCACTTTTGAAACGAACACAGACAAGACAAGAGTTTCTAAACGTTTTTCAGGACACGTTTATTTCAAAACATTTTTAAAATTGAACGTGAAAGACAATAATATATCAAAGCCAAATGGTTAAGAACATCAATAAAAAACACATCAAAACGATCAAAATGGAATATAAACAAGTCATTGTACAACATTTTTGGTGACGAAGTTGTGGTGTTCTAGGAACAGTTTGTAATGTTCTTAGAGGCTCTACACCTGGCACGGTCACAAAGGGGTTCTCCCGGAATGGCCTTTCGGGGATGTCCATGTCAGTGATGGTCCTATCCTGAATGGAGTGGTTTTCCTCGGCGTCGGGTTCTTCTTCTGACACTGTGGCTAACACAGGTTTAAAAGTTACTTTTTGCTCTGAACGTTTGAATTTATGATCACAAATCTTGGGCATAGTTTGCCGCTTCGTTTGTCCAAGCCTCGAAACCCAAACTTTTCCAGTCACGTACATCTGACCAGTGAGGGTGTAAGTCACAAGCTACACACACATCGTCGTAAACATCTTCAGTAACTAAAAGTTGACGAATAATTTTTTCCCGTAGAGGTCGAGAAGTATCGAGATGAAAGCGCAAGGCTTTTAACAGAATTAGTCTCTCGTGTACATTTAAAGATGCCACCCTCATGTATTTGGTGGTACCTCACAGTGCAATTCGTAAAAAGTCGACAAAAAATCGGCTGGTAAACAAAATCCCAAAAAGGAAGTCACTAAGACACTCACCACACGACGACCCAAATTTATCGGATACAGTTCACGTGAATAGCGTTTGTAATCCGCCACAGTCTAATACTGTCATTAATTTCTTTCCACGACAATTGTTGTAAAACTAATGATAAGGTCGTGGCATGGTAACAAGTTTTTATACCTCTTTTGTCGGAGATAATAAATGTACTTTTTCCACAGAACTGATCGTACTCCGTCGAAGTATCCAAATAGTTTAGTCACTAGTTCACACACCACACACCGCACAGAATTTTCCTCTATAGACAAAATTTGATTGCATGAAAGATTTTGGTAATCCTCTAAGGCTTTCTCTGGAATTCGTTGTATTATGGACACAATCTAAGTAGAATCAGTAGCAACCAAAGTCTTCTGATCCTTGGGTAGTTGATCAATGTCTGGAACGCTTTCAAATTAATCAGTCCTCTTATAGCATTCAGGTACCAGTGCTTCCAACATCGGTGACGTAACGGATGCAATTGTTCTTTGCGTTTGACTTTTATTATGACAAACTCTCGGTAAATGCACAGGCAAACCACAAATGTTCTCTTGTACAGTATTCATCAAGAGATTACTGATGTCGTCACACTAAAGGTACGTAGTGACAGTTGGGAGACCATCAAGCATGTTCCAGGTAAGCGGAATCTATCTGTTCCCACTCGTGAAGTGATACACCGCAACTGAAGCACTTGACTTTATCACCTTCGCCCAAGTAGATAAATTCAGCTCTGGCTAAGTCTTCGGGGGTAGGTCTCCTAGATATTTAGGCCGTTTTCCTTGGAAGGTTTGGAATCGACTTTCAAATTCGCAGTATTCAGTCAAACGCACAGGGAACGAATAATCTTCTTTCACAGGCTTATTTCGATGAGGGTTCGGTGAAACCCGTAGTAGATTGCACAGGCATGGATGACATCAGTAGGGTGGTAGCCGCATGGTTTCATGTGGAGGATGACATTGACCATGAAACCAGTAAAGAGACTACAATAACGAGAGTCATCGCTTTCGCATCCGTCAGGTTTGACATTCATAGCATCACTTTCCATGGTAGGAATTGTAATAATAGTGGTTATAGCAAAGTTCCCATGATGAGGTACTGAATCACTGAGGTAACAGCGTACGGCATCCCTGCAATCGCAAGGCACAGCATCGCACTCCACGGGAGAATCACCGAACTTGAATGGTCTCTGTTTGTTAGGATTCATCTTTCTCGCTTGGCAATGGTAGTCACAATGAACTATCGGTCTTCGACGTTTTCCCTTTTTATATGCTGACCATTATCTACGTGTCCGTACGGTAATGTGAAGTGGTTGGGAAGCCGCACTCGATTCTGGTACACGATTTGATACACTTTTTCCAAAGGACGACTGACGATTTAGTGTGTGGCAAAACGTACAGTCTTGTGAGGTTGGTAGGTGGTCACTTTAAAATCTTGATCCTCTTCAGACTGCAAAGCTTTTATTAATACCCCAAAGTTCACCACTTAACTGGTGCGATAACTGAGAGGCAATCCTTTCACTTTACACTCGGTGTGCACTTCTCCTTGAGGGTCCCGTAATTTTTGGGACCACCACTAGCAAAACTTTGAATCTTGTCTTTGGGGTGCTCGTCCGTCCAGGCTTCTAAACGGTCTCCTTCGATGTCAGGTTGTTGGTGACCCAGCCGATCGATGTAGATGCAACTCTCCGTGTCAAAATACAGCACACGATATCCTAACTGGTGTAAAGCTTTCTTACAATTTTAAGCGAGCATGATCTGTCACGTAGGCTGCAATGATGACATTTTGCAATTCGTCGACTTGTACAAAGTCCAGTTCTTCTTCGTAATTTACTAAGATCAAGTCCTCACGAAGGACTTCCACGTGTTTCATGCATTTGGTTTTGTCGTGAATCATCTGGAGGTAGCGGGAAATTCCTGTCAAATACTCTGTCTTGGGTAAACACGGACGATGTGCCATTTTGCCACACAAGCAATTTATTATCACTTTGGCAAACGATTGTCGACATTCGATTTTCTCTACGTGATCTAAAGTGATGCCTTCCTACTCCAAGTACTTCTCTTTGAAATTATTTTGATCTTCGGGAGAGTGGCACCAGGAAGGATAGCCGCTGACTTCTTGTTTCAGTTTCAAAAAGGCATCCATGTAATTCTGAGAAAATGCCTTTCTGAGTCACGTCGCCCTTGTGCTATTGTTCTGTCTTGGGGAAAGTGATAAATTTCGTACACTTCTAACAGTTGGTATCTCAGGTCCAAAGCTCTAAACAATTCCACGCTGACCCACGTTCCTGTCAAGGCGCTTTCTTTCTGGGTGTTCTGACAAGGTTGGCCTTGGTTTTACGTTTCGGCACAAGTATGGCGCAAGGGAAACATCACCTTTCTCTGGCAATGGTGAAGTAAAACGGAATGGCACAAGTCCGTGGGAGGCAAGACTTTACATTTAATCAATCCTTCGTATTGTCGAATATTGTCCACGTCGATGTGTTCCGTCGTGTTACGTCAGCAAATGCTGGTGCCCTGCGAAAAAATTACAATATTTGCAGACGTAAGGATACAGCGAACACACGTCGAAGTATTTTATTTCTTCTCCTTTCTCCTCGTCGGAGTGGTACAGCAAACAGGTGGCATTCGTCCTTCCTCCGTACAAACTGCCCCGTGGGTTCAGAGGGTCCACCAGCTTGTAGCTTTCGAAGATACGTTTAAACTCCAGATCGGTTTTCAAACGGTGATCGTACTCGTGTTCCCACATTTCCACCACTTGGTATCCTTGCTGTTCTAACTTTAAGCGCCTCTAACAAGTAGCCTCGTATAAATTTTCCACGGTACGTTGTAAAAATCCATTTTTTATGTACCGTTGAGTGTACCAGATCGGACATCCGTGAAATAAACAACCATTAAACTAGTACATTATCCTAGGGTTTTCCAAGTCCCAGCCATCCACCGAACGTTCCAATGGTCTTTTAATCTCCTCCGTTTCGGGAGTGTTGGATCCATTTGTCTTCCTTGTCGCACAATTAATGTAGCCAGCGTAGGGCTTTGACCAAGTAACGACGTTTGACAAAATTGATCGTTGAGGGCGGATGACAGCCAGGGTCTTCTCGGGCATAAATTGTTTGCGGTACACAAAGGAACACGCTGTGGCAATGGTGCAGGCTTTTTTCGAAGGATCGATCCCTCCGTGCTCCATGAACAATTCTTGATATTTTCCACAACATCGCCGTAAAATGTCCACGTCGGAACGACAACACTTTAACATTTCTTCCTGAAATGAAGTCGTTGTTTTTCAGGATCAACAAGGACGATTAAAAACTAATAATATCCCGTTGATAGATATTATTCTGCGTGTTCCAGATGCAACCGAAAATAACTTAGCGGTACTTACTAAGAACGGTAAAATTAAAAACTCGGAGAAATCAGTCTTAGCACTCATGGGAGAAATTGCTTGACGCATCAGAAGAATTAGAGATATTATATATGACGATCTCAACATGAGCAAAAATACAATTATTAATGTGAGAGAACCAAAGTCAGACGATGATGTGGCAACAAAAAGATACGTAGACAGCAACAACAACACGACCAGAACTGAGATCGATGATCGTTTACTATCCGCCGGTGATACAATGACTGGTTCTCTGAACATGTCCAATAATAAAATTACTGGTCTTAGAGAACCAGAATCAAATGATGACACCGCAAGAACAAAAAAAAAAAAAAAATATGTCGATGATAGCAATATTCCGATGATGACATCGCTGATAACAATCAATGATGGACTGGCCACATTTAGATCTGATTATACTACTCACGTACAAACGTTTTTGAATTTTCGTAGAATCACAGTTAAAACCATTAATGAATTTTTTTGGAAGTCCAGTAGTCGTCGACATTAAATTCTCCGAAATCATAAACATTACCGACAGCGTAGTATATATAGTAGTGTCTGGATCAGCATTATGGGATCCAAACACTAATTCCATCCAACATCGCGCCTAGGTTACCGGTATATACAGGTTTTCAGTACTCGGCACTGAAACATTTACAATACACACCAATAGTCAACGGCGTTCTTCAGTCAGGGCTATATCAGTTATGTTAGTAGTAATGGATCAAAACGACGAGGTAACATTTGTAGTGGTCCCCGAAGAAAGGAGCCCCGGCATGATTTACTATTGGTGTCTTGAAATAGTCGCTAAACTACCACCTACCTAAATTATATAATGAACCAGTCGATCGACTTTGTTGTAGCGCAACGTTTCAGATACGAACAAGCGTGTTTCTTACAGACCCAAATGAAAAATATTATTGATGATTATACAGTAAAAATAAAAAAATAAAAAAATGCCATAGACGTATCGTTGTCACTAATATAATTGTTTTTTCTCCATCCGCGGTCTTTGCTGGAACAGCAACTATAATCGGATCATTATCAGCGTCGTACGTAATATCACCAGTAATAGGAGTTGGTATTACAATTGTAGCTGGTGTTGCTGGTATTCTTAATATAATCGCAAAATAATATCTACGTGTGCGGCTGATAAATTACACGAATATACAATATTGCTATCAGCGGCAACACACGCACACGCCAAATCATCATCGCTGATATCATCAGGGCTCAATGATGGAATAAAATCAGATCAGGAATTTGCAGAAATGATTAAAGTTTATCACGACATCTCAGGTTTGGCAACTGGAAACCAAACCCCCTTGTCTCCGACAAGGACAGAGTCACCTTAATTTAAATCAAGAAGTAAATAATAATGTCATCAAACAATCAAATACCGTTACAGTTACAACAACAAATCGTCGCTAATACAACACCGCCGACAATCACGATGAGCTCAACCAATCCTGAATGCGACATTATCTTTCCAACGGCAATTCCATCCAAAGAAATAGCGTTAGCACCATTGCGAGTATACTACAGCTGGCCAAACATTTGATCAAAGTCATTCGGTGGGTTGCCCGCAAATAACTCATTAGTGTTTTCTTATAAAAATAAATCTGATGAAATTCCAGATTGGCAAGTTGTTGGTATTCCTATGGACAGTTATCAAATAGAAAAGATTAATAGTGAATTCCAACGCAGAATTAAACCTATCACAGGAAAAGAACCTAAAATCGCTATTACTGTTCATGAGCCAACACTATCAGCTGCGATAGAAATATCAACACCCGACTATGCCGTAGATATATATCATTCATCGATCAGAACTGTATTAGGATGGCCAGAAGTTCCACTAACATATGAAGGGCCACCGCAACCTCAACGCGGTGATTGTATTACGGACAATAAAGAGTACTGGGAAAAAAAAACTCCGGATTACAAAATATGGACATCAATACCAAAATTTAAATTAGGATTTGAGAGAGCCAAACCTCAGAAGGAGGGAAGAAGATGTGGTATCCTGATATGGAGTATTCCACCGTTAGCGAATATCTGAAGGGAGAAATTATCAAGCAAATAGAACACCTCAATAAATTAATATCGGATTTCGAGAAATATCATCGGACGATTATACGAGCGGTGATTGAAAGCGGAGACAATGTTAAAATCGGTCATGTAACAGCTAAAGAAATATTCCTGAACATTCATTTAATAACAGAGACAGATCTGCTAACATTTAAATTTCCTGGAAACAACGCTGATGAACTGAAAAAAACCCCTGTTAAATAAATCATCGATGAATACTTTCCAAAGATCGTAGACGCGTGGATAACAATATCCCCTCCGGCGAGTATTCTCAAATATAACAATAATCCAGACGGCGGTGGTTGTCATATATCACCAGGTCTTTTCGCGATCACATCAACGATCGCAGTCAGTTTGGTGTGTGATGCAGTCGACGGCAGCTATCAAGTAGATACTGAAAAATCCATGCAGGCACAACAGGGATATATCTTATATTCCTTTATCCCTGAAGTACCTCCTGGATTTTTAACTGTGTCTGTACCTGTTAATCTGGTTTATCTACGATGTCATAATCCGTTATTATCGCGGATACATTTTACTTACTGACCAGGCCGGACATTTACTTGATTTACGACATGATATTTTGACGGTAAGTTTACATCTGCGTTCGTAGCTACTTTCTGTTGGAATAAAAAAGAATTATTAATTATTAATTATCTCGACATTGCACAAAAACATATTTTTATAATAAAATTTAACGTAGCGGTAGATACCACCGCGACAGACGACGATACGTGGATTATCCGAGACAAACGTGATCCTGTTCGCGTAGGCCACACTGGAAATATTGTCATGATAAATAAAATTTCAAAACCAGGAATTCTGACTGGTATCGACAAACCTTATTATGAACGAACATATCCTGTGACGGCAGTTGTTTATGCGATATATCCACTGAATGATAAACCTGATGTCGATAAACTTCTACCAATGAAAATTTCTCGGTTAAATTGTGTTGCTGAGCTAGTTACAGAACATTTCACAAATGCGATGCGTGGAAACCGTTTAAGACGTAAAAAATAAATGAGTGGGCAGAAACAGTTAAAGATATTGGAGTGTCTATCAAAGATGTTGCTGAACTGGAAAAAATATTAAGATTTCTAATAATGGTGAAAACATTAACCGGAATGATTTTGTACGAATCGGAATAAAAAGAAAATGGAACTTCGATAGAGATTATTGATCATAACGCACACGCGTGGACTTCGGACATAACAATATTTCCACAAAATCGAACTGTTAAATTCAATAACGGTGATATGTTTGATTTTATCAGAAATATCAGTAAGAGTGACCCTATATCCGTGTGCTTGTTTCAGTGTTCAGAATCTGTGAACTATGATCAGTTTGTACGGCCTAATGGAGATATTTATCGTTCAGAATCTCTCCACGACGAAATGAAAAATTTTACGTTGAAATACACGAACGATGCTGATGGCGGTGATGATATCACTGTCGAATGATTACTCAGTAATTGTTTTACCGTTCCGTTAGTTGCTGCCACGCTGCTCAGAAGGAAAAATTCATGGAAACCAACACGATTGGAATTCTTGAAGATATCCAACGCAGTTGTATCGAATACGGACACGGCGGATTATGGAATACAAAATATGATCACAAAGACGTTATATCGGTTGATATGGTTCCATGTTATCACGGAAGTTTTCTTGGGATGGGTGAGTGTTCTAAGTATTTCGAGCTATTTGGTCATCCAACACATGAGATGACCAGAGTTGCGATAAATGGACCTTTGCCAGATTTTGACTTAACTTGATTTATATGCATTGAGTCATTCGAGTTAGCACGGAATCTCCATCCGGTTGTGGCTGTTTGGTTTGGGAGACATTTTTCAGAAAAATGTTGGGCTCCAATAGTTTTAGTTAGATATATGCTTGATACGGGAATTTTGGTGTCATCGACATTCAGTGAAGCAATTATATCATATCGTCAGCAGAAACAGGTTTGGTTACCACAGCAGAAGAAATATTCTTATGATGAAAATCCTGATGTAACTGATTTTGAGAATAAGCTCGCAAAGGATCTTGGCAGAAAAATAATTGGTAAATTTACGCAAGGAGGATCATATGATCACAAACGACATTGTTGTAGACTAATCGTTGATGATGCTGAGTTAGATTTTATAATTGCTGATACAACAGAGAGAGGCAGATTTATAAGTCAGAATAATGTTAATTTATCTGATGGAACTAAATTAGGTACAGTTGTGAGTTACACTGATGGTGACTCACCGCAGTTTACTTATTTAAGATCTTCAATGCTCGCGTACGTTTCAATAAACCTATCAACGATGATAAACAGATTTTCTGATACCGCAGTTAAAGTCGCTACGGATTCATTTTATATCAATAAAAATACACAGGATTGCTAAAACAATTACATATCGGCGCTGATACATCATGGGGCGAATGGAGAATAAAACGAGGAATGATTCTTATTTATTCTGAATCTGCCGACGTTGAATCTAAGGAAATATATTATAAAAATAAACAGATGTCAAAACTTTTATCGGCTCCATCGGTATATGATCCTGTGGCCAGACATAAGACTGTTTATCTCAATGGGCCTGGAGGTTCTGGTAAAACAACACGTGCGATTGAATTATTTCGGAATTTTGGTATGGTTGTTTTTACATCCACACATAGACTCGCCAGACAAATGAACGAACGAGGAGTTAAATCTCATACTTATCACAGCTTCTTCCGATGGAAGGGAGATACGTGGATTCCTGAGCGAATGGGTGAAAAATATATCCCTAAGATTATTATCTGGGATGAGATATGCACAGTGTCTGTGGAGGTATTAAAAATATTTCTTGATTGGTTACTGACGAAAAATACTGCTGTTATCATGAGTGGTGATCATGGTCAACAACCACCTTTTGTTGGATCATCTCCGCATGAATGGCTAAAAACGTTCGTAGATTATTATGAGGACATAACTGATGATCATAGAGCTATTGATGAATCGCTGAAAGAATTTAAAAGATTGATCAGACTGCAACCAGATAAGAGTCAATGTGAGATAATTCGTGAAGTAATTCCAGAGACTACGATGAATAACTTTTTGGAATTTATGGAAGCCTGCTGATTTGATAGTTGCAAGTAAGAAGATAAATCATGATACACTTCAGCAAGAATAATTTCTGTTACATAAAAAAAAAAAAGTTTTTAGATCTACCTGTTCCATTGTGTTATCGACCAGCAGACACACGCAAACAAAATATTAAAGATGAGATTCCTGGAACCTTGACAGAGTCAAGGGAGAAACATAAACTCGTTCTTAATGATATTGTTGTTGTTCCTGTGAGTGCTGTTGAGAGCGCACTAACGATAGACAAAACTCCGTTGACTCTAGGATATGCTATAACGATTCATTCGACACAGGGATTAACTATTTCTGATACAAATATCTGGATTGTCGATGATCGGATCGAATGGTCAAATTTAGTTTATCTAGCAGTTTCGAGAGTTAGAAGAATGTCTCAGCTGTGGAGGGTTATCATAGACTGCGCAATGACTCAGGAAACCACTGATAACAATTGCGATGATGTAGTTAACAGGGAAGTTGTCAAGAAAAAATTAACTGGTTATGAACGATCTGACCAAAAAAAATGTGAATTTGATATTGATATTGAATTTATCATGACGCTGAAACAGCAACAGAATAATCATTGTGCGAGCTGTAATACAGTAATGTTGTGGCAGTATTCGAATAATAATCCAGAACAATTCACCGTGGATAGAATTAATAGTACTCTCAGTCACACACGTTAAAATGTGATGCTGACCTATCCTGAGTGTAATCGACGTAGGGGTGCTAGTGTTCTGCTTTCGTAAAAGTGAAGGCGGTGGTAATTGTGTATCTTCAGGAATAACCTGTAATTGTTCGCGTACAAATCCACGATGAGGAGCAGTTGAACCTAGTCTGTAGATTGCAGGTCTACCCGTAGATCTTACCACGCTGGAAATTTTATGTGTAGTCACACTCCAAATAGG
Organism: Megalonaias nervosa; assembly: GCA_016617855.1. Classification (NCBI taxonomy): domain Eukaryota; kingdom Metazoa; phylum Mollusca; class Bivalvia; order Unionida; family Unionidae; genus Megalonaias; species Megalonaias nervosa. The sequence continues at coordinate 104,071 of JAECUM010007396.1, read as the reverse complement.
ATCAGTCGTTCTTCCCCCCCTCCTCAAGTTCACCAGGTTCATAAAATATCTTACAGTCACATTACCTAATACTGGTTGTTTTGAGGAAGAGTTGCGTCGTTGCATTGATATGTTTTTTTTGTGATCGCGCTGATGGGTTTCATAGAAGTTGCACGAGTAATTTCATTATTTAACGCAGCTATCACACCTGGTAGTCTTGCAACCCATTGACGAGATCTTGTATCTATGGATATTTCCTTCGCATATTGATATCCAAACAATCGCTCAGCAAGTGTTTGATTAAATCGCTCAACAATTGCCTGATCGCGATGAATTGCGGTATGTCCTCGTCTGATTATGTTTTTTTCATCAGAGATGATACTGCACCAAGAAATTCTTTGCCAGGATCAACCTGTATTATCTGTGGCCATCGCAGACCACCGAGTTGATAAATTCGTTCAAACGCAGATGCAACTTCAGCTACTGTTTTAGTTGATAGTGGTTCTGCTTCTTTATATCTACTTGCAACGTCAACAACAGTTAACGCATATTTGTATGTGCGCGATTGACGTCTACGTGTTTTAATAGTATCATGTGGTTAAAAACAAAATATCTGCTTGATGAACTTCATTAGGAGTGTTGACATTAAAATGTGCGTACTGAATTTTTTTTAGGTGGAGGTAGATAAATTTGACATATTGCCTGTCGCGCTAACCAGTTCGCAGCAACATAACGTGAGACACCCGCTGCATCAGCAAGTGTAAGAATCGCTCCATTATAATAGTTATCTATGATTAATTACCGCCCCCTAGCATTAGTTTACCTTTCATCGCAGATTTTACTAGGAAGCTAGCGAGTTTTTCTCTGAGAGGTTTATTTTTTTTAATGGAATTTAACGAGTGAATCAACTTCACATCTGCAATATGTCATTTCTGTAAATCTTTATTTTTATACGCAACATCATGAACGTGGCACGCCTGATCAATCGCATTTATTGGATACTCTCCAGGTCTTGATTGGTCTCGTTCGTCAAGCTGGATATCAAGTCGGGTTCCAGGACCACAATAATTATATCCAGGAAGATATTTTTCTCCTGGGTATTTATCCCATGGAGTCCCTGGTAATTTTCCCAGTGGAGCAGCGATATCACCGCCTGTCTTCGTACGAGAAGAAATAAATCTGTATTTGTTTGTACCACATTTTACACACTTGTCTGTGAGTGCACGCTTTTTATTTTTATTTTTTTTTTTTATTTTTTATTTTTTTTTTGTTGTTAATCCACTGGTGGGGGTGGATACTTTGCATCGAACACAATATAAATTCATATTATTTATTATATTGTAGAACATGGATGTCATTGATTTCTCAGCGATACGAAAGCAAGTGCCAATCAAGCATCATGCATCGTTACCAATTTCTATCAGAGCAATTATAAGAGGTCCATCTGGGTCGGGTAAGACGCAGTTGTTGCTTAATCTGATAATGAGATGATTCAAGTAGGATAAGTTGTATTTTGTGGCACCATCCGTAGATGATCAGCGATGCTACGATGTGCTTAAAGATTTTAATGAAGAAGCGTAGTCGTTGGATGAAGATGATAATGATATTATTGATTTTATCACCGATATTGATGAAGCTCCATCTGTGGATGATCTCGATGGACGTATTAATAATCTCGTAGTATTTGATGATGTGATGCTGGACAAACAATCAAATCCAGCTCGGATATTTTCCCGAGGCAGACACAAAAACACCGATGTTATGTATGTTACTCAGCTGTATACACAAATACCTAAAGTGATCAGAGATAACTGCAATATTTTAGTTGTGTTTAATGGAGTCTATACACATACTCTGAGAAACATTCATCAGACTTGGTGTTCAGGGGATATGGATGTGATTAAATTATAAAACTTCTTTTCAAAAGCGCAAGCTACCCGACACAGATTTATCACGATAAATTTACATGATCTTCGCTCGCGATATCGTGTAGGTCTCGATAAAAATTTTGACTGAGAAACACAGCAGCAGGGAGGGCGACGACAAAAAGTGAGTGCACGGGTAAGCAAACAAACACGCCTTAAAAACGAAAAAAAAAACAAAACAAAACAAACAAACACAGACGTCAAAAATAAAGTAACAAAAATAAGCTAACCCAAATAGAAAAGTTTCGGGTCGGCGAGAGGCTTCGGTTTGACGTTATTGACCTTGTATTTTCATTTTTATAGGAAGCTTTATTTTTCAGCGAAATTTCTAATTGACAAGTTGTAGAATTCGCCGTCCCTTCTGCTAGAACAGTCCAAGTCAGTAAAAATTGTTCCGTCTGTGTCCAATATTTGCAATGTCTAGTTTAATATTTCAAAAAACAAACTGATCAAATAAAAAGCAGAACATGTCTCAAATTTACAGAATCATTCATATTACCAAGTACATTTTAATACATCACGTCAGTTGCTTGCAAACATTGACTCGCCCATGCAAATACGGCGACCGGGTTACTAAACAAAATCCGGTTTGATTCGAAACGCCAAGAAGCTGACAGTGTCCCAAACCCTGGGGAAAATCAGGTTGGAAATTATAAATTGATGAATGAAATGACTATGTTTTGTGGATGTTTTATTCCTTTGATTTTTTAAAAAAATTGACAGGGGGTTATAAAGAGGTAGGGTAGAGTAAAAGTTGCACAGGTCACGTAGGCGTTCAAAACCGCCTTTTTTAGCAATGGGTATAATTTTTTTAGAATTTAAATACACATACGTTTAAATGGGAATTATTCACTTCGTTTAGATCATACACATCCATATTCCTTTGGAGGTCATTATTCACGCACCCCAAGGTATACATACAGGAAAATCAATGTCAAATTTTCATATACATTTTTGGAGAACAGCTCCGGTGGCCTAGTGGTTAGAGCGTCCGCCTCGGATGCGGGAGGTCGTGGGTTCGATCCCCGGTCGAGTCATACCAAAGACTTACAAAAATGGTACTAACAGCTGCCTCGCTTGGCGCTCAGCATTAAGAGGTTAGTGTTAAGACTGGTCGGCCTGGTATCAGGATAATGTGACCGGGTGGGACATCATGCTACATGTCTGCGGCATGATGCCCCAGTGCTAGACATCACTATAAACTGCCACACTGCAGACATCGTAGCGATATGACTGAAAAATTGTTAAAGCTACGTTAAAAATCATAATCACATCACATCACATCACATTTGGACGATGTCAATCTAAAAGGTGTGATCCAATACAAACCGGATTGAATGTCACGTGCTGTGATGTCACAATGAAAGTAACGCACGTGGAAAATGAATCCTATAATGCTGTTATTTGTTATGAAAGACCTGACGTTTTCTTTTCTTGACCCAGTTTAGTACTTGGCCACCATTGTAGTCAATAATTATCGTCTGGAGGTTTTTTGACAACATTTAAGGGGCAGAGCATTCAGGACTGAATAGACTGTGTTTAAACTATTTGCACTTAAAATTTTAGAACTACAATTAATACTTAATTTGAGTAAATGTGCCGTGATGGCCATATCGCTCACTCTCCCGTTTGTTTATATCACCCTATGGATATTAAAAACGAAAGGCATCAAGAATATATATAAAAAATTCATTTTTTCATTTCTTTTCTTAAAAATCGAGCTGAAACACGTTTCCTACTTGTACACTGACACCATTTCCAGGGAGATAATCACTTGTCTGAAACCGGAAACATGTTTAGCGCACCTGTCTACGCATGTGGCAACAAGTTAGTTTTGCATAGTTTCCGCAGCCTTTTTACCAATGTATACAGTGCTAAATCTATAACAAACTCATTTGATATTTTTTTTTTTAAATAGTAGGACAGTAATTCAAGAAACAAGAATGGAGTAATATGTGCCACTCACACCAGAATATAGACATTCAGTTTACTGTTATTCTTTTACAACGTAAAGAAACGAACTCGGCCTAGTATTGAGTGTGTAATGTTTGTCTTCGATAGGTCCATATCACACAGCCACTTGAATTATGGGGGAACTAATGATAGCACCCTAATTGGGGAGGGTGTTATTATTAGTTTCCCCCTGAATCAAGTGCTTGTACGATATATGTATGTGTCTCTCCTTTCCTCTCTCTCTCTCTCTCTCTCTCTCTCTCTCTCTCTCTCTCTCTCTGTGACTCTAACACACACACGTACACACACTAAATCAATATGTATGCATAAGAATTATGTATTTTTTAAGCAGTAAATACATTCTTCAGACATAATTGATGGGAAATCCATACCAGATCCACTTTTTCACGTATAATTTATTATAAAGTCACACCAGATCCACTTTTCTGAGTTTATATCTTGTAAATGTTTTGTGACTTATTCAAAGAAAAACCATATAGGAATATAATATATAGAGGATATTTTCTTTTCCTACATTAATACAAGATATATTTTATTGTGTGGTACAAAAACATTATATTTTAAAGCGTTGCAGGTGATACCACAAGATAAAATACGTCCAGTATTTATGCAGGAAAAGAGAATTTTCATTTCATCCTGTAACATGTTGAAGAATCAAAGCTTAGAAGATTAAATCATGTTTTACCACAATACCATCCACTCACGCTTTTTTGTAAATTCACCTCATTTTCATAGGTGGAAAGGTAAATATCAATGACTTGAGAGAGCATTAATATTGGGCTGACCTAATCTGTTGCAGTAAATTAAATTTTTGACATTTTGTAAGCTATTTGATTTTATTTGACCATAAAACTAAATCCTATTCAGCAGTGCATCACAGTGAGTGTATCATTGTCAAGAAAGTAAGAGGAAATAACTTCATAGAAATGTGAATGGCAAATTTCTCAGAAAATCTTAATTTCCATGTCTGAAATTTAATGAAGTTTTTCTGTTTGTTCGATCTAACAAAATGCTTGATTTTGTTGCTCCAGATATAACTTATGTAGGCACACCCAATCAAGCAATGCATGCTGTGATGGGGAATGTTGTATTTTCACACATGATAATATAAGGATATAATTTTGAAATGTGAGAATATAGGAATTTATAAAAGTTGATTTTAATGTTGTAAACATAAGAAGGGGACAGAGTACAATAGAAACTTATTCCCCACTTGTATTTATTAAAACAGTAATTGTGAAAAGAACTTGAAGATCTCTCTATATTTAAGTTAATTTAAGAACAGGTCAAAATATAATCAAGTCAAAATGTACTCCTGTTAAAACATAACCAGGTCAAAATGTACAATAGTAAAAGTGTATCCAAGTTAATTATTTGAAACAAAATATACCCAAGCAAAGAATCGAATGGCTTTTAAATTACCTTGTACATGCACTTTCACATTTTTTATCTTGGGATGTTTTTAATGTATATTTCAGATGAACGTATTGTTGAAGATATTATTTGCATAAAAGAACAACACACAACAGAGTGAAATGTCTGGGAGAAGACAGTCCAGTCAAGCCACGGATGACAGGGAGATGATCCTGGAGTGTAAAGCAGCTTATCTGTCAGTGTTTGATGATATTAAGGATGAAATTGATTCCAAAGAAAAATTGGTTCAGGGTAAGACACGAGGAGTGGTTCACTGTACCTTTTTTTTCCTTTTTGTGCAATTTTTAAAATAATATTTAAAGAAAACTTGAAATGTTGTCTTCATTGACAAGTTGACGCTGATCTAACAAATGTAGAATTATGACTAAATTATGAACTTGGTAATGAGAGAGAAACTAACACTACGAATCTGGACATTTAATTTGCAGACTAACTTGAAAGTTTCTTAGCTTATAGCACCCATTAAAGTACAACCCTCATTTTACAGACAGTTTGTTTAAATTCTTGTGTATAATACTCATGCATCAGGTTAGAACACATTATTATTATTGTTATTGTTATTTATTATTATTATTATTATTATTATTATTATTATTATTATTATTATTAAAATGGATGCGTCCTTATAAGAGACAAATGTTGCCAACCCAAAACCATCTGTTGTCAAGAAGGGCAGCTTTAATTAATTAGAATAACAAAATATTATACAGTAAAATAATACTTTCTCATTTGTTCAAAAGTACTCACTTTTACTGGTTATAAAGTCTTCTGAATTTTCTGGTTATTTTCTGACTTTAGTTTTGTAGTTCTCAATATGCTTAATTAGAATCACATACTGCCTTGAATCCCACATAATTTTATGCCATTTATTTGCATATCCTTGATATTTTGTACAACATTTCCATGCACAAAATGTTGTTTTCTTCTTGTTTATCATAATTAAATTTGACCACATATTCAGTGATGTGCGTGTACTTTTTAATTATGTGGCCAAAACAAAGAACATGTCTTATTCCCTGAAAGCAACATCAGTGTATTTTGTGCAAATGAAATTCGGATATAACATGGTTGTGGTGTGGCTCCCGAAATTTCATATACATGTATTTTTCTCATACACGAAAAAAATTTCTTTCATGTACCAAAAAAAGCAAAAAAAGTTTATCATTTGAAGGAAGAGATCGCGTATGAATAATACAAGACGATCGTGGCGTGGCTTCTGAAATTTTATATGCATTTTTCTCATACAGAAAAAAATTGTTTTCTTCTTTAAAGTACAAAAAATAACATGTGAAAAGTTTATTCAGGAATCGTGCAGGGCTTTGCCAGTGTCGTAAATTGCAATTTTTTTTCCTTATTGGCAGCAAAATATTCCATCTGGTGAATTTTTTATTGGCAACATTGTTGGCTGTTTAATCTTGTATGTACAACCATTGGTTTGGAGTGGAGAAATTCAGAGGCCCCATGAAAGGAAGCCGCAAAGTTGATATAAATGCACCGAAATTTATCTGTTGTTACATAAACAAATTCTTTGTCCATATTGACAAACCATCTTAACAGTGCATTGTTATATCATAATCCGCTTATGTTGACATCTAGCATGAGTACTGTATGTTTTGAGATATCTGCTTTTTTTCATATTTACATTTCTGGTAGCGGAGATCAACCGGACGAGACATTATCTCATAATCTATCTTTTGTCGGATTTTCGGCCGCTCACTAGTAATTAATATATTTACACAGACTGACATTTGTATGTGAATGGTAAGAAAAATTCCTCTTCTTTTCACTCAGAATTAAATCTTTCAAACCATTCACATTTTCTGTAGTAATCCCTGTCATCAGACCAGAACACCTGTGTCTCTATCGTCGATTGACCGTTCCTTTAAATGTCTGATGCTTGCGTGGAAGACAGCATCACTCCACTAGCACAAATGTAAAAGCAAAAACAAAAAACAAAAAAAACAAGCTCTCACTTGTCTATTCAATAGGCAGGGAGGAACAGTAACTACAATTGACCATACAACGGCCAATTCATTTTTTTAAAAAATGTACCCAGATAAAATAGGAGCTGAAATTTCAAAGAAAACATTACTATTGAAGCACTGATTGTTATGAAAACATACTAAGCAAATGAGTAAAGAGTCAGTCTCAATCATGCAATACAATTTTTGATGTTGACACCACAATAAGAAACGGGCATTTGTTTGATTCTCAAAAGCTGTCCTTTGGTGGTGACTTCAATAACGCATGCACCCTTCATCAAAGAAAGCCGACTACAATCTTCAATAAAAACAAAGAACCTTTCTTTAAAGGCAGTCAGTACCGAACTTAAATAAAAGCAATGGAATCTGATGGATTGTTTCATCTAACAACGTGACTGAACATTTTTACTGTGCCGTGAAAGTTTCCTTTTTACAGGAAAAAAGTTTATGCTTACAAACGCTACAGACGGCGCTTAAAACGCAAACTTTTACCGACTTGGGATGTACTGAAAAGTAAATGTGCTTCATCATTCATTATGTGATTGTGCTATTTTTTTCCACTGAATTCAGACCTATATGACCAGTGACAAAATTATTGAATATTCTAAATCTGTTTGTGTGCATATTTTCGATGGAATTACTTGTATTTTGGATTCAATGTATGTGACTTGATTCGCGGGTGAGTACACGATGTTGATACTTTATTCATTGCTATTCATTAGACATGTATAAATAAACAGTATACATGTATATGTACCAATGATTGGCTCTCTGAATAAAGTAAAATATTATATATGCCTTCTCTGTTTTCACTACAGGTGTATTTCTCATTTAAAATGCATCAATTTAAAATGATAACTGTGCTAATGAAGCACGTGTTTTTGTGCCCGCATATATTACCTAATCCCCCACCCCTACCCTGCATTTTTTTGGGTACATGCATCATTTTCTTCAGCTAACTGACCTGGTTGCTTATAACACGGTTCAGTCTATAACACGGTCGGGTTCTATGGCTCCCAACTACCGTGTTATAGCGGGGTCACACTGTATAATATTATTGCCTACATGATTTTAGCTGTCAGTAATAACTCATGAAAAACTCATCTAATTAATATTGTCAACATTCTAAGTGAATATATCATCCTAGCTAATATACATACAATGCTCTTGAGCTTAAAATTGTAGACCAAATGTGTCAGAAGTACAGCATTACAGAAGTACTCTGGAATTATTAGTTATTTGTAATTTAAATATGGTCTGATAATGAATGATTTCAAAATTTTTGCTTGTTTAGGAGACTAATTAAAAATTACGAACTTTTGGATTTAAGGTAGAAGGAGTGATAGAATTCCTGTCACTGAGTCCAGTTGTTCATTTAGATTGACCCAGATTACATGGGCTGTTGTATTAATTGGTATCAAAATAAATGCTAACTTAACATGTGCTCCAAGGATTGTGGGTGGCAGAGCAGTTTAAAGCGCTCACCTTTACCAATTGCTATCATCTCACCTTTGCATGGTTTTGAGCTTCAGGCTCGGCCAATATGGTTATGTGTTAAAGCTTGCCAGTAGATTAGTGCGTGTTGATTCTTACAAGGATTTTTCTGGGTTTTTCCTCCACCAGTTATACAGGCTGCATTGTGTATCCTATCATGTGCTGAAAAATGATGTTAAAACTCAAAGCAACAACAACCACATGTGCTCCATGCTGCTTTCTAACTTCATTATTTGTTACATACCTTGAGCATTTAACTTTAAATACTACTGAAAGCTTTCCAATGTCATGTATGATATAATTTGTTTTACCTGTCAGTCAATCTAGCTTTAAGCTTCAGTTTCTGTTGTGATTTTGTATTAAATAGTACAGACCAGAATAGTCATACCTGTCAACTAACTGAGGTTGAAATTTCTCTTGACACTTTGACTGTGTATCAAATATTACAAATAATTGTCATAACCACATAGTATTATCATTACTAGGAAAAAAAAAAAAATGTCCCTTGTGTTTAGGCTTTTCACATCTTTATGCATAGCATACCGTATATACTCGTGTATAAGCTGAATAATTTAGGAAAAAAAAAAACCTGGAAGAAGGTTGATTGGCTTTTCCATGGGACAAGGTCTAAACTTGATTGACTACCAGTATATATTGTTATTGTAGATCACCAAGGATGAGATCACATGCCTAGTCTGAATGCCTTGGACTGCCAGTACTGAAAGTATTTGTGAATATGGCCATTCATTCAGATGGAGTAGCAATAACAAGATTTTCAATGTGGCTGGATTTATGGGTTGGCTTATGCACTGGTCATGCACTTTTTAATGTTTTACCTTTGGCTTATACACAAATATATATGGTAGTTATTTGTGAAATATTTATCAGACAAAATGTTTTGTATGTAAATGGAATGCACTTTGTATGAATGTTTAACTGACATTTAGAAATCAGAAATTATGAGATTTTCTAAGTATAATTTTTTTTAATTTTCACACACTATGCCTTACGGTACATGGTTTATTGATACTTTAAAGGTATATCCTCTTTCAGTTTTGCAGCAAGCAGGAAGGAATCCAACAAGTAGGACAATATCAAAATATTGGAAGAAAAGTACAGGTAATTTTAATGTTAGTTGTAAGTTTCTTTCTTGACTATGTAGGTGAGAATATGGATCATTTTCTGCTCTTATCATTGGCTTATTAGGGCTTTCAAAAAAATTTCAATTTGAAGATACTTGAAACCCATGGAAGGTACTTTCAATGGGGAATAGTCCAAAAAGATGCAGTGTAGAATTTTTTATCATTGTGAAAATTGTATTGCTTTTCCTCCTGAATGGAGAGTCACATGAACTGGGGTTTTACCAGAATACTTCTTAAGATGTCTGCTTGGTACCAAATGAAAATGTTTCCAATTTGACATCCAATATTACCACCTTGGAATTCAGCTTGAAAATCATGTTCTTGCTACTCCTTTTGAATGGAAAGTCATGCTGACATGTTGTTTTTTTTTACTTGAAACCTAATTATAATATTTAGTTTTTGTCCTGAATGAAAATGATGCTGATCTAACATCAGATACAGCTGCCATATTGATACATCCAGTATGGTTGCTACAGTGGTTGATTTGAAAAACTAATAGTTCAAGATTATCAGAGATGGTTTTAATACACAACAGTTGAAAAGAAGAAATGGTCTTAAATTCCAGGAAAATCTTTTTTTGGGCAGTAGAGTCCCTTCAAGGGACTCTTTTCTTTTAAGCTTATGCATTTCCATTCATATATTGTGCTTGAATACCATATGTGTTTAATTATTTTCTTTCATGACTTTCAAAGAGCATGACAGATTGGTATGGTGCTTAAATGTCAAAATAGAGACAGAACTGGGAATTTACAAAAATGGAATATAATTGTTATATGACAATGCATTCATTGAGTGACATCAAAGTGTGTGGTTAAAAACAGGCCTTTATGTAGCTGGATATAATTACATATTTTTGGGCTATTTACCTGATATTTTTTGTGGTCTTTTTCTCAGATAACCTGAGCTTTGATGACTTTGTGGAAATCTGCAGGAAGGAGCCCCCCACCTCAGTAGATGATCTCATGAAAGCATTCCGCAAAATTGACCTAAATGGAGATGGCTTCTTATCTGTCGAAGAACTTATGAAAGTCCTAACCACAGTAAATACAGTCAAACACTCATCATGACCAACTACATTTTTTTATCCCCCCACATTATCATCAAAAAAGAAATGGTCACTATAGACCTTGTGTTTCAACCTGTCTGCCCATTCTAGATCACACTTTTATGATTACCACAATATAATCAAAAAATTGATCACAGCCACTTTTATGGTCATCAGTATTAGTATCTAGTGCTCATTCAAAATAACCACAAAATATAACTTTCCATCAATACAATATATATACCATCTCAGAAGCCTTAATTTCACACAGTACACACGTTTTTCATGATCTGATCACAGAAATTACCTGCAGAAGATTTCATGGCATACAGTATGTGATTTAGGCCCTTACAAGAATAAGATAAAACTGCAGGATCATCTCTAGAGGATTATGTCACACAGTAAATTCATGCTGCAAGTAAATGTTAAGTTTTTGCCTCCATGAGTCTATAAAGTATTGGAGACAAAGGGAAGAATCTTGTGTACTTTTGCACAAAATGACCATCATCATGGTATTGTTATCTAACATTACAGGTCAAAATTAGCAGTTTTGTGTGTCATAGCCATGGAATTTTCAAATGGGAAATTCACAGAATTCCTTTCCTAGAGTTCTTGAAATCCATGCACCATAGAAATTGGGCTTTATGGGATACCTTATATGTAAAGATGCCAGATTAAATGTATGCAGGTCAGACATGAATTTATTTTGTAGTATTTATATGGTATCTTATTTCTCAAAAAATAATGGAATTTACATATTTGCTTAAGATCTTTGATTTGAACTAAATAATCAGAAATAGGCATTCACCTTTTGGGCAGTTTGAAGTTTTTGGATTATCAATGAAGTCTGGAAAATATTTTAATTGGAATTATACATTTCATTCTTATATTTTTTTTAATTTCAAAAGACAAAGTTTTAATACATGACTTTAGTCCTGGAAATGCATGCATAGAGGATATACTTGTGATAGGTATCCTCATCTTTCCTACACAAATAAATATTACTTACTCTGTGACCAGTTAATACTCTTTCATTAAACTTGATTTAAAAGTCATTATGCTACATTTGTAATTACTTAAATAGGTTTAGTACATATTTATATATGAAAATGTCTTTCATGCCTGAATCTGTCTTGTGAATTTTCAGAAAGGAGAAAAGATGTCCCGATCAGAGGTGGAAAAGATCATCAGCGAAGTTGATGAGGATGGAAATGGAAAACTGGACTATGGGGAGGTATGACTTTTTTCTGAGTAGACTGTATAGTTGAGTAGATGAGTGTTATATTGTACTCAATGATTGATCTTGAAAAAATGCAAAAGAGGCTCAAATAATTCAGTCATATGTGAGGTTTTGTTGAAATTGCATGAAAGTTGGATTTTTATTTTATAAAAATAAAAACCATACTTTGTTTTTTCTTTTTTACAATTACGTCATTTATAGCAACATTGCTTGTTCTACCTCTATTTTTTTCAAGAACATGAATAATTTGTCAAATTGACAATGCTTTTGCTGCTTATTAGTATAAGAACTTGTTTCATGTAACAGTTTGAATACTATATCAGCAGTAGTGTAGGCGTGGATCACTTTACATTCATAGGGTACCAATTTTTGTGGTTTTTGTGGACAAGCTACTTGACCAGCTTCAAGTTACAAGCAAATATGAACCATGCTGATATTAAAAAGCTTGCTCTCTCTCATCAGTATTCCGTGATAGAGCATCACTTGTATTTGTTTTTTTTTTAATACCAATGGCATTTTTATAGTACTGAGAAGTGTGTGTGTATGTGGGTAATGTTATGTATATTTAATTTATACTGTGTACCTGACTTTTTGTCCAGGTTGTGATTGAGCATTGGAAATTGAGTTTTGCCTACATTACTTTATTGAAAATTATAATTGCAGGTAAAACCCGTTATAATGCGATTTAATTTAAGGTGACCTGTCTTTTTAAGTTCCTAAATACATGCTCTCGGAAAAGCTGATTATTTGTATCCCGAGCAGATTTTTAATCCCAGCACTGCGTTTAATGTTGCCTTAACTTCATAGGGCACCGTTTCCGCCATATTGGCATGTATACAATTAAAAACTGAAGTATACTTGATGTCGGATGAAACCTGGCGAACAAAACAAATGATATATGTTCAAGGGGTTAGTCAAACTGATGACATTGAAATTTCAATGCACATTTTCTGTGGGGAAGTTTTTCAAAAAATTTGTTAATGTGATCCCGCTTATATTGCGATATTATTCTTTGGACCCCGAGCATCGCGTTATAATGGGTTTTACCTGTAGTAAACAAGATTTTTACTATAATTTGAGTTCAATGGTTAGTGGAATTTTCCATAGAAAATGATTACTTTTACAGAACATTTTATTAAGACCTAGTCAAGTGACATATATATATATATATATATATATATATATATATATATATATATATATATATATATATATATATGTGTGTGTGTGTGCAATAAACTGACAACGAACAGTGCAAAACTAGTATCTAACTAGCCTGAGTGCTTTTGACTCTTAATGAGTCTTGTTCAAAGGCAAATACAAAACATAGACAAGAAAAACAAATAAAACACAAAAACCGTTGTGTTTGCAAAACTTTACATGGCTGTTTCTACAGGAATTAAACCTTTAAATTTATTATGTTTCAACTAGTTTATTTCAGCTTGTTGCAGATGCTTGAAATATTTTTATTGACCTAGAAATCGACGAGCCATAACAACATCTGTTGTTTTATGTAAATTTATGTAAGCGCAAATTATATCCCGGATATTTCATTGTCATAGTAGTAATTATAGTTTATTAAGCAAATTTAGAGACTTATTTAAAAGAAAATGTGTCGGCTGCAAAAAATAATTTCATTTGTACATGGCTGTTGTTTTCTAGTCTTCTTAGTTTAAACCGCTTGGTTTCAATGTTCTAAGGCGGCATATCCAGTAAGGATACTACTGGATACGCCGCCTTAGAACATTGAAGCCAAGCGGTTTAAACCAAGAAGACTAGAAAAAATAATTTCATTTGTTCATGGCTGTTGTTTTCTAGTCTTCTTTAAATTCATTTGGAACGTTCTGTATTGTTGGACTTGTGATAGAACATTTAGGATTATTTGGGATGTAATTCACAATACTGTAAGTGCCTCTTAAATTTTAACATTGTAAATAAATTATTGGTTAATTTTACTAAATGTTTTGGTTTGGCTTCTTTTGGTTACACAGTTTAAGATCTAGAAACATAATAATAAACTTCTCTCTCGATAACACATGCACTGTAGGGTCCAAAACATAGACTGCACGGTAAGCAAGGATGCAAGTTACAGATGAACCACAGAAAAATTATGGGATGCCATCCCTGTAAGACATCAAGAAAGAATAGGCAGGGCTAATAAATGTCAATATAGAGTTTTTCTAATAAAGTTATTTGCTTTTTTGTATAAATTACCTTTATTTTCAAGGTAACCAATCTCTGAAAAACCATTAACAATATTTTCCAGGAGGCTTCAGCAACCATAATGTGTACACAAAAGCATTTGTATATTATGTCACTGATTTTTGTTCTTGTTAATTCACAACAAAGCAAGATTCCATATTTTTTAAAACTAGAGGCATTTAGTTAGTGAAGTAATGTCCACCATAAAAACTCAATGTCTTTTTTTATTGTTCTGTTAGTAAAATTTTGATGCATTGATTTCATTGCAAGTGAAACTTCTTCTCATCATAGAGGAATCTGAGTGAGAATTTAAGTTCACTACAAACTCTGGAACTCACTTCTCCATAATGAACTATATTATCTGAAACAAAAGCTTTTTATTTACCATGTATTTATTTTGCTTTGTTGTCTTGTTATCTTTGATCACATTTGTGAATGAATTGGTTAATATAAGGTGGTTTTATTATATTACTTACATAATAATATTTATAACAGTGTTTGATTTATCATTTGAAATGAGATGACCTTCCACATAACTGTGACTGATAGCTCTTATGCTGGTAGGATTTGAATGCCTTTTAAAAAGTTTTTTCCCACCCCCTTTATTTGATTTGATAGAAAAGATGGAATTAATGTGATAATACAAAGCAGGTCTGCTTTTATTTGAGTGTCACAATACAAGAAATACTTCTGCAAGTCGGAGATCAAAGCGTGGTTTGCACTTCATTAAGTCCTGACAGAAATGCCCTGGATATAGCTATGATGTTAGAGTGACATTCTCTTATATTTGAATACAAGAGGGCATTTCGCATTATTGATGATTACCCTAAAACCCTATTAAAAGATAGAACTGAAACACAAATTTCACTTGACAAAACTTTTTTTTTTTACTAAATTTAGTTATTAAAGTTTTGCCACCAGTGGGCATTAGTGACACATTCATTGATCAAAGTTTTGTTGATTGTTGTTATTTAAAGTGTACTGAGATTGTTGTTTGGAAAAATATAACAAAATGTATGACTTCTTATTAAAAGCTGAGAATTTCATGATGTTGATTTAAATTTCCAGGTACTAACCACTGTTTTGGACAATACAAATGAGCAATATACTATGGTTTCAGTCACCAATTTTGATCATGAATTTCTTTAAGTTCAACAAATAGGGGTCAATTTTTGGGGTATTTTCCAGTAAAAATATTGGGATCCACACATGACACCATGATTGCAAGTTATCTGGGTGCAGGTTATCAAGGAAGTGGTATGTGTACATATATATCATAATATGCTAAAGCAAGTTGAGGGACAATGAAAATTTATTCATCAAAGTTTAAGTTGCAAAATTTTTTGAACATGAAAGCTCTAAACTAATGTAATGACTCTGAGGCTATACTAATAAATGCAAAATTCCTTATGCTTTGCATCCTTTGCTGCATAAAGCAATACAAACGCAAGGATTTCCATTTATGATGATGAACACTCAGTAAAACTTGATGCAATCCAATTAAATTTACAAACATGTGAGAATGTGAAAGCATTAAAGTTTGAAGAAAATAAAATGTCAATCACAGTTTGTGTCTTGTCATAAGCACATATGTCCTTTAATAACATTAGTAGTAGTTTACTTTTTCAAATATCCAACATATTAATCACAAGGCATTGTTTTATCTAAGTTAGACCTTTCTATACCTAATAGATATATTAATATGAAAGGAATTACTGTGTCAGATTCAAATGTTTGTTGTTTAATGAGTTAATAAAGTTTGCACTACATTTTTTATTCTGTTGAAGTCAAGTAATATTCATTATTCCTTTGTGGAAATTGAACACAAGATCACATTGTTATTACTAATTACATTTCATACATGTAACTAAATTCTGAAGAAACAAACAGCAGACAAGTCCAGCTTTCTTGAAACCCAGCTTGTGTTAATTGATCACAGGGTACATATTTTTCAGATCAATCAAAACCTTATATAATAAGACATTGCCACTGTCCTCCTGTTTATTTAATTGAGCAATCACACAGGAATAATACCACTAATGAAATATGATTTGAGTTCCACTTTGGAGATTTTTCTGACAGATAAATCTGGGGATTCCATGAAATACAGTTGGCATGAAGATATGAAGTCATTTCATTTAAATGAGACAGCAGCCTTTCCCTGCAATTTGCTTTGAAAACATCAAAGAGCACTGCTGCTTTCTGTTCACACTGACTAATTACAGCAGTGATATTAGGTATGTTTGATTTTAAATACATGCAAACATCCTGTTTGATTTAGATATCCACATTTATGCTAAGTGTTAGGTATGAATAACTTTACCTAATCATCAAATATTTGAGCATGGATTATGCCTTGTTTTCTCAGAAATGCATGGAAGTGAATGACAGTATATTCTTGTAGATATTCATATATCATACTTCAGTATTTTATGGAGATTTTTAACTGACAATTGATGAGATGAAGTACCAAAGACATACATTTTTTAACCAAACCAGAGAATTTGATACTCACAAAATGTAAACAGATTCACAGTACATTCAATACAAATGAAACAAAAATCAGACAGAAAATAGACAAGTTATGACTATATATTTTGTATATGTTGTGAAAACTACACTGAGGTTTCATTGCTCTCTTCCCTAGGGCTTTAACAAATAATCATTACCTTGGTAGGGATTTACACATTGGTTGCAATCTGATTGGTCAGCAGTCCATTGGGGATACTAATGAATAGTAGCTGATGAATAGTAGCTATTAAGTTAGATCAGTTCAGAATTGTTCTGATTAAAATATAGTGCATAAAATTTGACATATCCAATTATCCTATATAGCTGATATTCCCTATTCACATGCATTGGATTTTTGCACTGCTCCTTCACTTTACTGCATCCAGATAACTTACAAACCTAATTAGCATGCGGAAGCAGGTGTGGATCCCATATTTTTGTATAGAAAAGGCAAACAAGTATTCTGTTATTTGTCATTAATAAGTTGCAATTGTAATTGGTAAATTAAAGTTTAATATTTAGTGAAACCCTGCTATATCACAATGATCATGGTCCTCATAGTACCATCGTGCTAGGCACTGTATCATGCAATAGCCAAACAAGTCAGTTAACTGAAGAAAATGATGCATTGCTTACTTATTCCGTAGGCATTGGCAAAAAAAGGGGGATGGTGTAGGAGTGGGTACAAACAATGTGCTTCAGTGGTACTATTATCATCTAATTCAGTGCATATTAAATGAAAAATAATGAAAACATAGAGATAATATTTTACTTCATTCAGAGAACTATGCATTGGGACATATATGTTTATGTCTGTAGAATGAATAGCTAGGGTTTGAACATGTGTACTCACCAGCTGATCTCACTGCATCTATAAGAGTGAATCCATAATGATTGCATTGAAAATAGGCACACAGAAGTGTAATATTTTATCTTTTTTTTTTCATTGATCATTATGTGTCAGAAAACTACTCCAAATAATACACAAGGAAAGATAAAGAACTATTAAGGTTCAGTATGAATGCATGTATATGTCCCAAGGTAATGGAGCAATATCTATAAATTTCATACCACTAGGTACTGATTTAGGCACTCCTTTAGTCCTAGACTGACCGAACCATTGATACAGGGTTACATCAGGTTGTGTCTCCTGAATCTGGCTTTCTCTCTCATCATTCCATCACTTTGATGCATATCCATCATCATCTCTCTTAGTTTTTTTTTTCCCTCTTCCATCCTTGGACAGTTGATTGTGAACACCTAAATCCCAAGCTAATTGCATTTGTTTAACACCAGATTTAATATTGTCTTGGGCTTTGGGCTTCAAGGTTCTCTTCATCTGTAAAAGCTTTTTTGTTTTACTGTAGCATTATCCATTGTAAATTCCCATTAATTTAATCCAAATTTGTATTACAATGAAGTTTGTTATATTAGAGTTTCACTGTAACACTTGCTTTATCATTAAACATCAACAGTTAGTGCCAGGAAATTTTGGAATCATCATCATGAAATTCACAAACTTTAATAAGAACTCATATATTTTGTAGTATTTTCTTCAACACAAATATTTTCTCAATAAATAACACACCATATGATTAAATATTGATACATGAAAATGTTGGTAATAACCTAGTAGTAGCGACACTCTGTAAAATAAATACCAGTTCAAGAAGTCTTATTAAGTGAAATTCATATTTTAATTTTATTTTTTAATTGGGGTTTCTTTGTTATCAAAATATGATAAGGCCTTATCTGTTTCGAATGTAAAAAGAATCGCTTGACCGTTATAACTATCCCCATGAGCATTTCTGTGAGGATTTTATTAAATGCTTACTCATTGGATAAGCAGCATCTTTTCTGAAAACTTTTATAGACTTGATGGTTCTTAAAGATGAATACACAAGCTGATTAACCAACACAGCAAAAATGCTGATATTTTATATCTTCCTTAAATAATCTTTCCAAGAACTGCATGATTTTTGTGTGTGCATCAACTTGAAACAAATCCTGCTTACAGTTATTTTTACACAAATCTTACAGTGCACTGTAATTTTCCTGTGTATCTATCTCTTTTTCACTAGGTTATTGAAGAAGATAATTTCTTCTACAGCAAGGTATTTCTGCCTTTAACCTGCAACCATGTTTCAATTGAAGCATTTTTAATTTAGAATTTATTTTTGGTTCAGTTTGTACTGCTTTAGAACACTAGCTGCAAATGGGAAATGTCTGAAATGGATTTATGTTGCATTTGCATGTAGTAAGTAATGAAACAGTTGAAACTGTCAGGTATGGATAAAAATGGCACTTATTATATTGGAGTCAGATGGAATCATGATCTCTTGCTGCTATCACTAAACATATTGGTCTTTTCTCCCTGAAATTAAAATTTTGATTTGTTATTCTTATTGCTTCAAATTTGTTGATGTAATTCACATGGACCATCAGCAGGTACTTTATATTACACTAAGGTCTATTTTAAGTCAACTGGTCATAGATCAAAAAAGCTTATACAATGGCCTTTTGTCTGGTATCCGGCATCCAATAGCACAAGTTTGTTATCACAACTCATCCTAAATGACTGGGAGGGTTGCCACCAGACATTACAAGCACATTCATTCCAAGGTTTAGTTGGTACTAAACGAAATTGGCGCCTCTCACAGCAGCCATTGAAAATATTTTCATTACTAGTACTCCTAAATGGATGGTCATATCAGAATGGAGTTTTCACTGCAAGACTTTTTATGATGTCTAGTCAGTCTTCAATAAAAATGGTACTGATTCAGCATCAAAGATCTGTATACTGGCTACTCATTGTGCTTTTATGACTTTTTTAAAAGGTATTTGTTTGACTTGCGGCTGGAGGCAATTATTTGCTTAATTGTTTTCAGTGGAGACTTAATGATAGACTCATCTCCATTAATGAGAATAGGATTGCACTGCAGAAAAGGTGGGAGCTTATTATCATTTGCGTATTGCCTACATTTCTCTAGTTCTTGAATTGTTTTATAAGTTATTGTTTAATCATTGAGTCATATGTGAGAATTTCCGTAAATGTCTTAAATTTCTTAACTCTTTTTGTGGAAATAAAAAGATGTGTGCAGTTCAACATTTATGTGGTTTATTTCCTTCCATTTTATTTTTACCTGTGACAGAAATCCCAGTATTGTCAAGATAATGAGACATAGAGCACTATGAATATTACAGCTGGGTTTTTGTGCTAAAAATTGCAGTGAAACTTGTGGCTGGATATCTGCTTTCTTTCTCTTATCCTTTTCACATCAATAATATGAATATATGTTTCATCAGTATAAACTAGGAATGATAGCCATTCATTCTTGCAGTTCAAAGGATACATTTTCCCAAGTTTCGTTGAAGGACTCCAAAATTGTAGTTGAAATATGCTTTCAATTCAAGATCACTTTACCATGTACTTCTTGGCACTGATGCATGAAGTTTCTTTATGTGTAGCTCATTATGTTTGGTTGCTTTTTCCTCCTCACTTTTTGTTTGCCATTTGTTTCTGCTGATAGTCCTATATTTCCAGAAAAATGGATGAAGGCTTTGGGTGTTTTTCTGCATTCATGGACATTCCAGTTACTATTAAGTATTCTGGTAAAATATGAATCATTTTGAGAGATCACTTAAATAGATTGAATTGATGTAAACTAAAAATAATTCATGTTCATACTGTAAAAAAGTTAGGACAGTATGTTACATTAATTCACGTGATTTAAATGTAATTTGACTAATCTAATTTAAATTTCACATTTTTTCTGTTCTGATTTCACATAAATTTTGTTGTGTGTCTATTGGATTCTACACCGTTTATATTTAAATCCATAATTTTATCATGTCACCTACAATATTACTGCATTCCGAGTATCAGGTGACCAAACAATCCTTGTGACCATGACCTTTGACCTTTTAACTACCTCTTTCCTCTGCTAACATGTGATAAATCTGATTACAATACATGGAAACAGAAGATATATCCTCTTATACAGCTTTTAATAATTTATTCAGTAAAACTAGTTTGACCTTGACCTTTGATGTATGCATCAGTCATCCCCAGAGATACACCATGTACACAGGTGAACATTGTTAAATGTCTAATGCCTCTTGATAGATATATGACACATACATTAATGATCCTAAATATCCAACCCCTCCAATTTTCAAAATTTTTAATAGTTTAGTGGTACAAACAAATTTTGGACACTGAATATGTATTTTAAACCTGTGGAAGAATAAGACATTCAAGTAGGAATGTAAACTGTGCAAAGTTTCATTTTTACTTGGAAACAGATGACTGTTAACTGCTTTGATTGTCCATAATATTGCAAGGATTAATTAAGGGTGTTATATATCATTGTACATGTACTTGATATGCTCTTCATCTTGTGATTACTCATTGTGGTGTATACCCTTGTGCTTGATATGCTCCACATCTTGTGATTACTCATTGTGGTATACCCTTGTGTTTGATATGCTCCACATCTTGTGATTACTCATTGTGGTATACCCTTGTGCTTGATATGCTCCACATCTTGTGATTACTCATTGTGGTATACCCTTGTGTTTGATATGCTCCACATCTTGTGATTACTCATTGTGGTATACCCTTGTGCTTGATATGCTCCACATCTTGTGATTACTCATTGTTGTATACCTTGTGCTTGATATGCTCTACATCTTGTGATTACTCATTGTGGTATACCCTTGTGCTTGATATGCTCCAAATCTTGTGATTACTCATTGTGGTATACCCTTGTGCTTGATATGCTCCACATCTTGTGATTACTCATTGTGGCATACCCTTGTGCTTGATATGCTCTACATCTTGTGATTACTCATTGTGGCATACCCTTGTGCTTGATATGCTCCACATCTTGTGATTACTCATTGTGGCATACCCTTGTGCTTGATATGCTCTACATCTTGTGATTACTCATTGTGGCATACCCTTGTACTTGATATGCTCCACATCTTGTGATTACACGTTGTTGTATACCCTGGTACTTGATATGCTCCACATCTTGTGGTTACTCATTGTGTCATACCCTTGTGCTTGATTTGCTCCACATCTTGTGATTACTCATTGTGTTATACCCTTGTACTTGATATGCTCCATATCTTATGATTACTCATTGTGATATACCCTTGTACTAGATTTGCTCCACATTTTGTGATTACTTATTATAGTATACCCTTGTACTTGAAATGCACTGCAATTTGTGATTACTCATTGTTGTATACCCTTGTACTTGATACACACAACTTGTGATTACTCATTGTGGTATATCCTTGTACTTGATATGCACCACATCTTGTGATTACTCATTGTTGTATACCCTTGTACTTGATACCCACCACAACTTCTGATTACACATTGTGGTATACCCTTGTACTTGATACCCACCACAACTTCTGATTACACATTGTTGTATACGCTTGTACTTGATACCCACCACAACTTTTGATTACACATTGAGGTATACCCTTGTGCTAGATTTGCTCCTCGACTTGTGATTACACATTGTGGTATACCCTTGTACTTGATATGCATCACAACTTGTGATTACTGATTGTGTATACACTTGTACTTGATATGCACCACAACTTGTGATTACTGATTGTGTATACCCTTGTACCTGATATGCACCACCACTTGTGATATACTGATTGTATATATCCTTGTACCTGATATGCACCACAACTTGTGATTACTGATTCTGTATACCCATGTACTTGATCTGCACCACAACATGTGATTACTGATTCTGTATACCCTTGTACTTGATATGCTCCACATGTTGTAATTATTGTGATATACCCTTTTACTTGATATGCTCCACATTTTGTAATTACTCACTGTGGTATACCCTTGTACTTGATATGCTCCACATGTTGTAATTACTCATTGTGGTATACCTTTGTACTTCATATAGATATTCAGATTCACAGTAAAGTGGAATAACTTGTGTTATATGATGTATTTAAGCATGTTATACATGTAGATTATTATCTTTGTTTTCCTTTTTCCAGTAAGATAGGTTGACATTTCTTTAATGATAATGCAGTCAAGGTTTCTTGTTTTCTCATCTTATTCAGTGCTAGATTTCCCCACGATAACCTCATTTTGAATATAATAGGTTCAGTATTTCTGCTTAAAGAATCATTACAAATAATGGTGTTTTTAAATTCCTGAATCAGATTAAATTTTTTTGGGCTCTTTTGCATATTTAGGGCAATCATTGCCATATTTAGAGATGTAATTTAGACAAGCATTTTTGATGGAAAATACGGATTATTTTTAGACATTAAAAGGTAAGATAATATGAATATATTATTTTGGTGATATATTTTGTTATCAAAAACAATCTTTATGTTGTGAAACAAAATTAGAACTGGCTCTAATCAGGAGCATAAAATGTCAGAATATTTAGATGAGTTGTTGTAAATAGTCATCTAACAACTGTAACCATTGACCTCTCAACTACAGTTTAAACAGTTGCTTTCTGAGACTTTGACCATCAGGCTCATTGACCTTCAGTCACTGGGATATTCCTTCCATCTGATGCATTTTTGGGTAGAGTCTGATAGTGACCATTGTATTTGAGCTTTTGCAAAATTTTTCATAGACAAGAGATAAGAAAATATACCATTGTACTTAAAAAATTATTAGATTTTATTCAGAATATAGTTGCTATGTATCTAATGAAATATTCACTGCACTATGTACATTGTACTTAAAATATTCATTTTGTTAGATTTCTTTTGCTTTTTTGTGCAAGTTTTGACTGTGACAGATCTTTAAGTCTATTCTGCAGTAAGCATAAATACATTTGTATTGAATTCAAGAAAATTCTTACATGTGCTCCTGCCTGTATGTTTCTGAATCGTAAGATAAATCAGATAAATAGTGGACTTTAGTGCACAGTAGTTTATGTGAGTGCTTTTTGTGCTCAGTCAGTTACTTGAGCATTTTTCCCAGTGACACATAATTTTATTCATTTAGGGGGTAACAGTATTGTGTTTTGAGGATTTGAGAACATTAATGGTGTTTTCACTGTCACACATTTACAAATTAAACAGATATTTACGATATTTAATGTCCTGAGTCACAAATACAAGATAATGATTCTAATTTAAATTAGAAATTGTTATTGAATCATTGCCAAAATTGTGCTTCTTTATGGTGCTACCCCACAGTGTGGGTCATATCATTCATAGATTCTGCTGAAATTAATGTGTTTCTCACCTTTACAGGAGCTGCATTGATAGTAGACAACATCATAAATGAATAGAATGACAGTAGTGTAATCCCTAGTCCAAGCTTCCTCTGAACCTTCCCACCCCATTTTAGACATTTTGACATTTATTGACAAAAGTTTGAATTCGCTGCCATGACACAGTGGGCCTAGCAAAGTTACACAACCTTACATCAAGCCATATCTGCATCAAATCAATAGAAAGATTATAAGTTTTCTCAGAAATTGCAGTTATAATATTTGTTATGTCCTTTTTCTGCTGACAGACAAGACAAAACTACAGCATTGATCAAATTTGACCTGGTACTCACCATTTGCATTACTAGTCATATAACTAGTCAAATCTCGCAACCTACATGCCCATAACATCAGAGGTCCAGTAGTCACATGATATCAACAATAAATCCCTTTCCAATATTGTTGTACATAAAAAAAATAATTAATAATTCATCGTCACATAATGTTTGTAAA
Source organism: Megalonaias nervosa (assembly GCA_016617855.1). NCBI lineage: Eukaryota > Metazoa > Mollusca > Bivalvia > Unionida > Unionidae > Megalonaias > Megalonaias nervosa. The sequence continues at coordinate 79,401 of JAECUM010007396.1, read as the reverse complement.
TAGAACTAAATCATATTTAGTTCTCAACATATTTATTCTGAGAACAATGACCAACAACCTGTAGAAAACCAGATTCATCAAGCGGAGAACATGTCAGCACTGTTGTCACGTGATGCCAACAAAAATCATCAAGCAGTGCTTTATGGCTTAAGAATCTGGCTTTCTCCACGTGCTGGCAAATTCCAACTTTTCAATAGTCAATTGGCTCAGACCCCATACCCCAACATAAAAGTCAAAATATTTAAAATAGGGTGGGATGGGTCAGAAGAAACTTTGACTACGTAATCTCATTCAACAATTGTCACTGTCATTCATGAACTTAATCCACACACAATTGACAACTTTGATTCCTGGTTCACTTATAAAGTAAATAGATAAGGTGTTAACATGCACTACATAAAATGTTTAAGTTTAGTAGCTTGGTTCGAGTGAAAGCATTTAACTTCAACATGCCTTATAAGATCATTTGACTTATGGTCATCCATAAATAGAAAGCAGCAAAATCCAAATCAAGCTGGTCCCTCAACAAACAAATGTGTTTGTTAATTTGTTTTGAACAAAATGAAATAAAAGCTTGTATTAACATCTGTGAAGCAGAAATACAGGTATGTTAATTTTCATTGCTTCATTGCACCAGCAATAGCAATGAGTCACACACAATAGCACCGGAAGGACAGTTATCTTATCTCTTTGATAGCTTCAGGGATGTTTTTTGACAGCAACAGTGTGTGATGAAACTGGCTTCTTGACTGTCTCTTTTGTTAAGCTGCACACACAATTCAATACTATGTTTCATTTATCTGATAACTGTGGAAACTCCAGCCTTAAATGCAAGTTGTCTATTTTAACAGACTTAGAAGGCAGAATTATACCATTTGTGTATACCATTATGCCACCTGAATCTATCTAAGAGATAAGCCAACTCTTCTTCTGGTGATGTGTTGCTTTTGTCAATGACTCCTCAAAGTTGCCAAAAATATGGTACTACAGTTGCATGAAAAGAATAAATCATCTTTTCTCTGACAGACTTTGATGTTGAGAGAGTTAACTTTCAAGACTTAAAACACATTTTTACAGTTTGTCAGTATGTAAATACCGACAGGCTCATTTTTTTCTGGTACAAGGACAAATTTTACTAGTAAAAACTGGCATATACTGGTGTAACAGGATCTCTGTCGTCACAATGACATCAAAGTGTACAATAGTATATCACAACTAATCAATGTGTTACATTAGTTGATGGAATTAGATAAATTGTATTTCTTTAACTCAGTTCTGTATGACACAGGATAAAGAGTTCAGTGTCACACAGTATGTTGTTCCTTCTAATATACAGGTTATTCCTACTTAATGAACTTTTCTACCAATACAGTGATTAACTTTTATTCACTTTTTATCATTTTTCCTTGATTTATCGTGTTTGGTATCTGTCTAGAAAGATCATTTGCATCCTACACAAATTTCATGGAATTACAGTCCTCCACTCAGTTGTATATGTAAGCTTTATTTCATAAGAATATGTGTGTACATTTGTATTAGGAAACTGGGCTCACTGCCAAACTGCCAAATGCTTATAAAGTACAGTTGATGGTACATATTTACAGAAGGTGATATGTAAAGAAATGGCATTCTAGAGGTGTTACTATACAGCCCATTTCTTCAAGTAGCACAATCTTTTGTTTTACTGTCAAGCTCGTATTAGTGGTAAGTGTGATGCACTGGTCACTTCTACATTGGATGTAGCAATTCTCAGTAACTAAGAAGACTCACTGGAGGTTGATGCACCTTGCTTGTCTTTCAGAATGGCAGTAGACTGTGCTTGTCAGCCAACCAGGGTGTCTCAGGGGATCCATGGCAGAGGTGTCCGATACCCTGTTGAAACATTCTTCTCAAATATATTGGCTGGATCATTGTGTTACTGGAAAGATTACCCATTCTTTTGGTAACCAGATTGCTGTTGTCAGAGAAAGTTGTCTCTGAAGGGACAGATGTTTCATGGAATACAAACTTCCTTTCTCACAAGTTGAGTGAGTCTAAAAAATATATATCCTGATGGACCACAAGAGGTGTCTTTAATGACAGCAGTATATTCTTAGGTGGTACATGTTTTCAAGGCTGCAATTAGGTCTTTCATGTAATCAAGAAGGGGCTCCCTTTTGGCCTAGTGGTCTAAGGTGGTACATGTTTTCAAGGCTGCAATTAGGTCTTTCATGTAATCAAGAAGGGGCTCCCTTTTGGCCTAGTGGTCTAAGGTGCTTGCCTTTACAGATCACTGGCATCTCACCTCTGTCAGCATAGGTTTGAGTCTCTGGCTCAGTCATCCTGGGTATGTGAGAAAGCTTGCCAGTAACTTCCTGTGGGTCAGTGGTTCTTCCCAGGGTTTTCTCTGGTTCTTCCTCTACCAATATACTGGCTACCATATATAGCTATCATTTGGTGAAATATGGCATTAAACCCATAACAACCAATGAACCAATTGACATGTAGGAAGTTAATCGCTTAAACTTCAGGATTTTCTTCCTTCACTTTGCTGCCAGCATCAGGAACATTTGAAGATTTGTCTTGAAATGCAGGGCAGTTGTCTACATCCATGAGACAGGCATCAGTCCTGAGAACTGATGTCTATTTCTGATGCTGTGTTAAGTATTTGTTCTTTGTCTCTTTGGGTCTCTGATAAAAATTTCAGCCTCCTGTATGATGGATCCAAAACACATGCTAATAAAGCACCATGGAAACACAGGACATCATCGTCATTTATAGACATTCAAGATGACAAGTTTCTGGTAACAGTTTCTTTAAACAATACAACACATTATGGATATCAAAATCAGTAGCTGGGTTATGATTTCTGAGCTATCCAAGTACAGTAGGATATACCATGTGCATTGTTGAGAATTTGTCTGAACACTAAGCTCTAAAGACTGGGCTTCAGAAGGTTTGACAATGTCATTATTTTGTGAGACTTCAAAACTTGTCAGCCATTGTTCAAGAAGGTGCAGAAATATCAAATAGGTGGCATTCCATCTAGTTCATGTATCCTTCTGTACACAGTGCTCTGACATAAGGAATGCATATCTAATGTATATAATGTATCAAAAGATTTCAAGAACACTTGCCAGTTTTCATTTTTTTGTGGCCTCAGGATAATAAGGTCTTTGTTGGTCCATTGGCTTGCTTGTCTTCTGCAGGCCTGCTGTCACTTATTAAGTTTGTCAGCTGTCCAAGCATTGACAGCAGTCAATAGCTCAGTCTCTTTGTAGGTTTCAGTACATGCTAGGTAGTCAAACAAATATTTGAATACCATTTTCAGTCTGAATATTTGCAAAAAACTATTGACTTGAATGTTGGTATCTTCTTTTCAACACTCATGTTGTATCAACGATATTTCAGTTTTGCAACATGGTGATGTCAACAACAGAAGAATGTAAACGAAAGTCTTTGAAGATGATGGAGAGAAAAGAAAGAAAGAAAAAAAAGGCAGATAAAGGTAACATAAAATACATGCCTCCCTTCAAAGTATCTTGCAGTAGCAGAAGGGGTCATATTGTTGTGTTGCAATATCTTTTTCCATACATCCTAAAATGTGCTTGTCTATATGTCATCCCAAATCTGTTTTAGTATGATAAAAAAGAAACTATTAAGCAGAGAACCATTTTAAATTTAAATATTTTAAATATAAATAAATAAACATAAATTAAAATTTTAAATTTTATATTTATTTATTGACATAAGTAGAGTACCTGATTAAAATACCATTTGATGATATTTTTAAAAAAAAATTTGTTCATAAGAATTGCACAGTGTGCTGAAATTTTTTCTTAAATGATTTTTATGTAGTTAGGTCCTTGTGAGAATTTGGTGGAAGTGAATTTTTTTGGAGAAAAGTAATTTTGATTGACACTTATTGTTCTATGAAAAGCATATAAAATTAACCTTTTTTGAAGATTTTTCCAATATTTTACCTTTAGGTTGTTTATTAATGTTTATGCATACACCAGATTCTTGCTGCATGGTCATACCCTTTGTATTGCCTTTAATTGTTGTCCATTTCAATTTGTTAGTGAATAATTTGTCTTAAGCATATCAGTGCATAATAGTTGAGTGTGGCATGGCTGTTTTTGTCTTTCCTGCACAGGCATGGTAAGACATGTCACTTTTCAGGTGGTGTAGACAGTTGCATCAGTGTTCAATGTTTGAATATTAGTAAGTCCGACATGGGTAGGTTGGGGGATATACATTATTGCACACATTTGTGTGAGACATTGGGTTGCATGGAACACCTGCTGCTTGTAGCATATATTGTTGATTTGAATGTGATGTATTTCATGAAGAAATTAATATCTATAATAGTTTATATTTTTAGCTCACCTGTTCACAAGGTGAAGTGAGCATATGGTATGGTTCTGTGCCAGACTTGCATAATCTGTCAACAGTTACTATTTTGAACCTTTTCTCAAAATCACTGGACCAATTTCAACCAGACATGGCTGAAAGCATCTTTCAGAAGTTTACAAAAATGTTGATATGCCTTCAGATGTGACTAAAAATAGAAATGCTGAACATAGTTTTTCAGATTTGATAGAAAGCATTCTGGCATGAAAGCCTTTTAAAAATATGTACAAATCATAAATTCTTTTACTAAAAATATAAAAATCTTGAAATGACTTGCCCAAACCTGCATTAACAGAAGTGGACTGAAGTTAACAGAAAGCATTCTGACTTTAAGGCCATTAAAATTTATACAACTGGTATAAATCCATCATCTGGAATCTATCTCTTCAGAACAGAATTTGACAAAACTAGACAAGAAGCATTCTGTCCTTAAACCTTTTAAATCCTGTACAAACTATTCTGATCTATGATGAAATGTGGTTGCTCTTACCATTGAGAAGACTGTGGAAATTGAAAGAAGGCATTTGGCATGAAGACTTTTGGGTTTTTTTAACAAATGACTTGCTCACCAATACCACTGAACAGAATTCAAGTAAAGTTTATGAAAATATTCTTGCATGAAGGTGTTTCAGTTTTTTACAAATGTTGCTGATGTGCTATCAATATTGCTGTCATTAGTAAATATAGAAGAAAACTCGAGTAACTTCTCCGAAACTCCGAAACTGCTTAACAGATCTAGACTGAATTTAATAGAAAGCATCACAGTAGGTATGCTTTTCAGTTTTATATAAAAGATGTTAATCTGTCATCAGAAATGGCCATGTTACTAAAAAGAATACCACCCACCAATTTACTTCCATCATTTGACTTCTGCAAAATATGATGAGCAAAATTTAACCAGCATCCTGGTATGAAGACTTTCAAGAAATTTACAAATGATTCCATCAGTTATCCAATTTGGCCACCTTTACCCCCAAAAAAGTTAGAACAGCCTTTAAAGGACCTCTCAAAAAATTGTCAACAGAAGTTGACCAAAGTTCACAGAAAGCATCCCGGTATAAGGTCTTTCTTTTTGGGCAAATGATCCTGATCTACCGTCCATTGTATCTGCCATTAATAAAATTATTTTATTAGTTTTACAAACCTTTAAATTTCACAAGTATTATAATAATCCAGATTTCCTTGCCAATTGCTGTAACTTTTAGGTAGATGTCAACAAGGTGAGCCATCCTAGGCCCGCTCAGATTTCTTGTTTATTTTTCATGTTACTTTTGTAAATCTAACCTTGTATGCAACAACATGTATTTCAGAGGCTATAACGGCCTTTCAGAGCCCACAGACATCTTTGAATGCTGAACCTACTGCAGAAAGTGAGAGTGTTGTTTTTTGCTTTATTTCTGCCATACACACTGCTGCAATGGCTTGTACATTTTTCAGTGTGAAACTTTTAAGTGTTACTTACATTTATTCTTGGGTATGAGTGTGATCAAAAAGTTCTATAACAAACACTGTAAAGAAAAAGTTTACAATAATTTTAACATTAGAGTACATGTTACATCATGCACTTCTCCCATCCTGTTACCCATGTCCTCAACACATGCAGGAGCCTGTTAAATCTGGCACTATGGTGGTCAATTTAGATTTTCAATGGCAAGTTTTGTAAGGTCTAAATTACAGAGTTACATTGGGGGTGGGGGGAAGGGCCATTATCCTCGTACAAAATGAAGTCACCTTTCAGTAGGCTTGGACCTTTTTTGTGAATTGTATATAATTACTATGGCATAGTATTGACCATTCTTTATGGCATTCTTTAATGCCATGTGGTTCAGAATTATTCCTTGTGTGTTGAAGAGAATAATGTATATAACTATCCTGTCCAGTAGATTTGGAAAGACATACTAATTAAGAAATTAAAGCCTTCTCCATTTTACCTGCATAATAATTCCCTGCAGATCCTTACCATTAAACCAATTTGTTGATTATCAAGCAATCTGGGCACACAACAGGCACAAACCTTGTGCATTCCTAATCCTTAGTCAGCATTTCTTCTGTACTTCTCTGTGAAATATTGAAATTGTCTCTTGAGTCTCCAACTGTAACATGTTTTCCATAACATATACTTCCACAGAATAAAATTTTTTTTTTGAAAGAGATGTTCCTGGTCTACCTTTTCTTACATCATCTTTTACAATCTTCTTCCTATCACTAAGGAGTTCATCCATCAACTGTTTTCAAATTTAGCAGGTGCTTTAGGTTTATAAATGGCATCCATGTAAGTTTATATCTATGTAAAATACTTTTTTCATTTTTCATACAATTTTATAATCACTCTCTGTTCCAAAATGGGCTCATCAACTTAAAAATAACATTATATCCTAAATTGGTATGTTTTTTATGTTAGACAGGTGAATTTGTATGACATTGAGTTACTTTGTATAGAAGATAATGCATTTGTTCTAGAAATTTTAAGTATATTCACAATTGCATTATATAAACATGAGTGCAAGGGCATTGTTCCCAGTAAAGGCCAAGGTTTAAGCTGAGGCCCATGGTAGGGAGAATGCCTCACATAAATATTTTATCTTACGTAAATATTTTCCCATAATGTCAAGTATTTTTTTTAGTCACCCCTTTATGTTGATAATACCCAATCACACTTGGGCATGGACACTGCAGTAGAAGTAGTTTGTGACTCATGGCCTGGTGCTGATTCTGCAGCTTGCAAAGTGCTTGATAATGCCTCATTTATTTTTTAATCTTAAGTCTCCCACAGTGAGTTCAGTATATATTGCTGAACATTCTCCCAAATGCATTGCTGGAAACAGTGAAGTAAATTTTATCATATCATAGGGATTTGCTAGAGGTTGGTGCCCTTTATGTGGAGGTATATATTTTTGAATGCTTTTCTTTAGCATAGAAATTATTTGAAAACTAATAAGTAATTTGAAATTGACATTAATGATCAATAGGTATATAGTACAGTCTCACAAGGCACATACAAGCTTTAAAAATCCTTGAATTTGAGGGGTTGCCTTGAAGACTTCTTGAATTTAAAAAAAAGCTGGTATTGTCCATGAAAAGTCCGGAAATATGTTGAAAAACTTGTCAGAAGCTCCTTGAATTTTCTGCTGGAGTATCAGATGTTCAAAAATCCAATAAAGTGTATTGTATTTTTTTTAAAATTTGGAATTTTTTATATTTATGTATTATTCCAAAGTAATGAATAAATAAATAAAATGGAATAAAATTGGGTGGATCAAATGATATATGGTACAGGTAGTTTACCAGTGTACCTTTGCTGTGGTGGTGTGCTAATTAGATGTGATTTTTCTTCTAATTTGGTATCCATTTATGCAATGATAAACAGAGTAACATATGAAGAAAGTTCAGTTTCTGTAAGTGAATATTCTTCTTGAAAACATTTTGAAGTTCTTGAAAACTTCTCAAGAGGTCCTTGCACAAAAACTCCCCAGAGCTGTATAAACCATGTCCCATTGTATATGGCAAAACCATTATTTGTGTATATTTAGACCAAATTAGTGTTTCTACAGGCCATTTTAGCCTGGCATTGAACTTATTGAGTGGTGTCATAGCCCTATCTTTACACACCGTGATCCTTTCTCATCTGAAACTTATTATTCCTGATTATCTTCAGCATGTTATCTCATGTTCCAGATCTTGTTGTGGTCTTCCCAATAGGTATACAGCTTGTGTTGATGCTGTTGCTTTCATTGAGACAGAGTACCAGTCAGAGTTGTCTTCATTACTCACAGACGCCCTCCCCACTCCCTGTTACCACTACCATTAGTTTAATTTCACTTTCATCTTCAGTTGTTATTTGCTGTTTTTCATGACCTCAATGAAATCCTACTAAGTATGTATGCACAGTTATTAGATTTTTCATGGAAAAGTGGGAAAAAATATCTAAATATATGCATTTGACACAGATTTTAATACACAAAGAAGTGACTGTTGTTGGGTTTAACGCCATTTTTCAGCACAGGATAGGCTATAAATGGTGGCCAGTATAAATGGTGGAGGAAGAACCAGGGAAAACTCCTGAAAGAACCACCGACCCACAAGAAGCTGCTGGCAAGCTTTCTCACATAAGTAAATCTTGTATGATTATTGTATGATTCTCACATACCCACATTGGCCGAACCCAAGACTCAAACCCACGCAGACAGAGGTGAGATGGCAGTGATCTGTAGTGGTGAGCGCTTTAGACCACAAAGAAGTGAATACATAGAAACCTGCTTAAAAGTTGAATTTTATAGTTAGAAAATTATCTGTTTTATACTGTTTTAAACAAATATGGCCTGAAGATATATATTTCATTCAAGAAATTATTTAATCATTTCTGTTTTTTTTACATCCAATTCAGCCAGTAAATGCTCTGCTGTTGATTCATTATATGTATTACTTTTGAAATTGACCACTGAGAGGCATAGCTGCATAATCTATTCCCCTTTTATCAACCAGTTAATTAATCCATTTCCAAAACATGTGTTTCATACCTTTCTTCCCCTTACAATTGCAGATGCTTAACTAGATTTTTTTATCCTCTTTTTTTCCCATATATATTTGTGTGCCTTGCAAGTGCCCTTTTAGCCTGGCCTGCTTCAGGTGCCCTAATGGTCAGGGAAAGTGTGTCTTGGGTGCCCTTCATGGCAGTTTTTTTATCACACCTTTTGACAGTCTGTAGATCTATAGGAAACGCTATCATATAAGCATGGTTGACAAATGCACATTAACATACAACAGAGATTGTGACCCCACCTTTTCTTTTAGCAATATTTTTAACAATATTGAAGAACCTGAACCATTTTCTGGACAAGTAAAAGAATAAAATGCCTAATCATGTGTGAAATATAGTGGTTTTAATTTCTATTGTGCATTACAAAACTGAAGAAAATTGATACATTGAAGTTTGCAATGGCATGATGGATTATGTCTTAGATCAACATCTCCATGATTTACCTTATTTGCTTGGATCTTGCATTGATATACAAGACACACCTTCCCATAATGCTTCAGCATAAAGAGAAAACATTTGATAAAACAACTCATTTATTAAAATGAAATTACATCTTTCAGAACTATCGACTGTTCTTTCTTTCATTCATTTATTTTTTGAAAGCTCTGCTTAGAGTGCCCATTATTTACGACAGTTAAAAAGTTAGAGCATCACCCAAGTTGTGGCTGATACTTAATATTAACATAATACATAGATTGTACATTAGGAACAACAATACAGCTTACAGTGTTCGTCGCCTATGGTTTAGTTTTTTATGCTCCAGCGACCTACACTAATAATATAATACAGATTCAGGATTTTACAGATGAATAAAAATAATGTAAAAAAATGTTGCTGTTTTTTTTTTTTACCATTCTGAAAACCAGAATTTACCTGTGAACTCCACATTTCTTGAATCTAGATAATTAACATACATCTGCATATGTATGTATGTCTCTCTATGTTTCAGACTGAAAGTTTCTGTCTGTCTTTCCCTGTTTTTAATTAGAACAGATATGGTCACTGGTTCAGCACAGAGAACACTTGCTGTAAATATGAATGCTTGTTTCATGTAAAATCAAAGATGGTTGATTATTAATGTAGGGTAAATATTTATTCGTATCTCTATACAGGCACGACCAAAATGGGATCTACTGCATCAGTGAGATCTCAGATGAATGAGCCAAAGCATAGTAAGGAATTTGTTTAAAAGAATTTTAAAACTACATTTGAATTTATTTTATTTTACTTATGAATTAATAAGTTGGTTAACAAATTACAAAATAGACTTTGTGATTAAAATTTTGATTGATTGATTATTTAATAGAATATTTAATGGAAAGTAAAATATTACATACTATAGGTGTAATAGATGATTGATTGATTGATAGGTTGTTGATTGATTGATAGACAGCTCTTTATGAAAAGAAATTTACTTATGTCTCTCCATATAATCATTAAAGACCTTTTCATGCAATGGAATTAAAATTGTTCTGTTATTTTCATTAGTAAGTAAATACATTTTCGTTAGAAATGCTTTAAAAAAACTTGAATCTATATATTCTGTAAGTTTGATTTTTAAACATTTGGCATACTTCAGCCTCATTTTAAAAGTTATGCTGTTAATACCTGTATAGATTCTTCTTTGAGATCCTTGTTGCTGAAGAAATATTATTCTAATGTTACTGCCTTTGTACAGGTCCATCAAAAACTGGGTCCACAGTGTCTGTTAGATCCCAAAAAGCAGCTGATGAAACTCAGAGTAAGAAACTTAATTTTGAAAAATGTCACCACAGTTTGGACATTTGCAGTGTTCTGACATAATCCTATAAAATTTGTACAGTATTTTCTTTTTTCATCTAGCAGGACAAAACAGTCACTATCAAGGTTTTTGTTGTGAAGATTTTGGCAACATTCAACAAACACCATTCAGTTTTACACTTTTGTTTTGGTTTGTTAAAACTCTTCTAAGTGATTGCATGGTGTAATGTGAAAGTGGTTTAGTAGTTTTCTCTGTGCGATTCTTGGGTAATAAATATGTTGATTGATGTTTCAGAAGTTTCATCTTAAGCAAATCCTTCATGTACATAGAATCAGTCTAAACATCCCATAGTGCACTTGTGCAATCTGGTGACAGGCAAGAGTAATGGTGAGTTCCGTTTTCGATAGTAGAAGTTGCAGATGTTAGCTATAATAAAGTCTGTGTGGTACATAAACACAGAAATGAAAAAATGAAATTTTTTGACAGATGGCATGGTTATTTTTTGTAGTATGTTTTCTGACTGATTATTTTTTTTATTATAAGGAGTAGATTTTATGAAAGTTTCAAAGTTTGTTAGGTATATTCATGAAGATCATTGTCATTCCTAGATTGCTCAGTGTATTTGGAGATAGCTGCAGACACGAAACAATTTAACTTTCTCAAAAATACATTACATTTTAATTCATGTGGAAACAGCAAAATTTTGATCTCATGAACTTTGCCTTGAAACAATTGAAAAGAAACAGAAATAAAGAAATAGAGATTTTTTAAGTAAGAATGTTTGCATGATTATATATATATATATATATATATATATATATACATAATTATATGTAAATATGGTTATATATAAATATAATCATATGTAAAAAGATAAGCTGTTCTTGTTTCGCTAAGTTTCTGAAAATAAATTTAATAGCTGACAAAGATACTTAAAGTAATCTAAAATATACAGTAAGAACTAAAAAGATAATCCTCATCATTATTCTTGGCTAAATCAAATAAAGCAAACAGTTTTTAGATGGAAAATAATTTTTGGTACAGTACTTATGAAATTACATGGTGTCAGTTTGCCTTACTACTTCTCTCCAAATGTTAAAAGATGTATGCCATGCTCAGGTTGAGGCAAACGGTAAATAAGTTCTCACTTTAGAGAAATTTAATGTTATGGTCAGTAGAATCTGCTAGGTGTACATATGTAAAGTTGCTTGATACAAATAATATTAAATGAGGTACTGAAGTTAATTGTGAACACTTGATTGGCAATGAAATTATTTTCGGCATGGTTTATATCATTATTATGAAATGAGTTCCTTCAAGTTATGGGATGATGGTTGAAAGATATTTTGTTTTTCTAACTGGAATTAATATCAGATTATTGTATAAACAACATTTGACACTAGCATATTTAAGCTTGTTTTTGATAGACATGAGCTTCTGTAAGTTATCATGTTCACTTTAAATGAGACAGAATAATGGTGTTTGCAGTGTAATTACACTTGTATACTTCAAATAAGAGAAAATAATGGTGTTTGAATGCAGTGTAATTACACTCTTTGAAATGAGACTAGATAATGTTGTTTGAATGCAGTGTAATTACACCAGTATGCATGTAATGAGACTAAATAATGTTGTTTGCATGAAGCCTAATTACACTCACAAGTAAAGAGGACTCTATCAGAGTCTGTGGCATTAAAACCATAGGAAGAGACTGAGAGTTAGATTTGTTAAGTGTGTTGCCTTTTTTCTTGTTTTGTGCTTCTGTGTTTTTGCCTATGCAGATCTTTCCTCATTCAGTCATTTGCTAAAATGGCTGTTGGGGACCTACAAACATTATTGAAAACTGAATCAGCCTTAATAAAGAGAATAGCATTCTGCATTAGCCATGTATGTATATATCTGCAATATACTTCTGCAGTAAATGTTAATAAATGAATAGATTTTAAACTTCAAATGCTATCTACAGTTTTTGTCAAGTATAGATCAGATAAAGATCTCTCCCCAATAATGGTAAAGGTGTAAGATGAGACCCATTTTGGGGAGAATGCTTTCTCACAAATTTTTATCTTACATAAACCTTACCCTAAAACGGGTCTCAAACAAGCGGCCAGCGGGCCACATGCGGCCCACCAAGCCATATCCTGTGGCCTGCAAAATGATTGGTGTCACAAGGTGTTATGAGAGATAAAAAAGTTGGTGTGGCCCTTGAGCCATCGAAAATGCCCTCATGCAGCCCTCAGGGTGGTTTGAGTTTGAGACCTCTTAACTAAAATATCCAATGTTTTGAAATGACCCCTTCATGTTGATAATGCCCAGGTATGTGCATCATGTGCAGGCATTGGTTCTGCAACATAATTGCCTGGTTTGTGAATCTTGTACAAGTGCTGGTTCTTTGACTTAAGAAGTACTTCATAATGTCTCTGTATTTGTTAGTCATAGGTTTTGTTATGAACCCCCAGTATTTATTTTTAGACTGGCTTGCATCCATGACTCTGTTTAGTAGTGCCAAGACCCTATCTTCACATTCCATGATCCATTTACAATTGAACATTTCATTTTCTAATTATCTGCAATATGGTACTTTCCTATTCCAAAACTTGTTACAGTCCTCCCAGTACATTTAGGTGTACAGAGGGAGTTGTTTCCCTTCCTTTCACTGAGACAGAGGACCAGTCAAGCTTGTCTTCAGGATTGGTTTGTGTTATTTCATCCGTTAGTTTTATGTTGATCAAAATAATTAATCCATTGAATGACACTTAATTTGCTGCAACTGGGCAATCAAATCTATGTTTCCAAACTAAGGGCAGGGTTCTTCCATATTTAAGTAAAAGCAAACCAATAATATTGTCATGATAAAGGGACTTTTTTGTAAATGGTCTCATGGGAGATTAGTTGTACTAAACCAATTGAGTTATCCTCTTTAAATAAAGACATTATTATTATTATTATTATTATTATTATTAACAAGTGAGCCAACACATTGGGCCTCAGTTTCTGGAATGATTAGGTTTCCTAGTTCTAGAATTTGACATGAATACTTTGAGATTTACAAAATACACAAATTATACTTGAATATTTTCAATATATCCTGTCAGAAGCAGGATCAAAAGTTCCACCACATCCCACAAGTTCCCTGTTTTGCACTGCTAAAAGTATAATTTCACTTTCATCATCAATTTAACATTTGCTGTTTTTCATAACCAGAATGAAATCTTGCTAAGTATGGACAGATCCTGAAATTGTATAAGTGAATTTAAATTTATTTAATTCAAAAGTGAGAAAGATGTCTAAATATAAATATGCCTAATTGTCACAGATTTTAAGTACACAAACATTGTGTATGTAGAAACCTGTTTAATGATTGAATTTTAATGCCTTTAAATGAGAAAAATATTTTTTTTAAATATGTAACTTCAGAATTTAAAAAAAAACATTTCTGTCCTAAAGAAACTCCATGGACTTAAATACAGAAATATAATCATTTCTGTTTTATTTTTTACATTGATTTTCAGCCATTAAATTTTCTGATATTTATTCCTTGTGTGTATTATTTCAGAAATTGACCACTGATGGATATGATTGCTTAGTCAATTGTCTATTTATCCTCCAGTTAATGAATCCATTTCCAATCCATGTTTCATGCAATTCCTGTTCTTAGAATTGCAGATGCCAGTTGATTTTGATTTTTTTAAAAAAAAAATGTTTTATACCTTATATATCAGTATGCAGGTGCCCTTCAGAACTTTTAGAATGTGCTTCAGATATTTTTTGGTCTAGGCAGAGTGTGTCTCAGGTTTTGTCCTTCTTAGCAATTTTTTTATCATGCCATTTTGAAGGTTTGCAGGAAACACTACAAAATAATCATTGTCAAGAAAAAGGACATTAAGCAGAACCATTTTCTGGACTAGTGAGAGACTCTAATGCCTGCCGCTGTGAAAATTATAGTGGTTTTATTTTTTATTATGTATAACTTTGAGAAAATTGATGTATTAAAGTTTGCAGTGGCATGATGGATTATTTCTGAGGTTGACATCTTCATGGTTACCTTATTTAGATGGATCTTGTATTGATATACAAGACAAAGTATCCCATAAAGCTTAGACTGCATAAAAAAATATAATTTCACTTATTTGTTCAAATGATCTCTTCCTTCAGTACCTTTGACTATTCTTTCTTTCATTCATTTTTTGATACTTTTTTGTCAATTCTGTTTAGGCAGTCCATTATTCATGATAGTTCATGATCAGTGCATCACCCATGTTGTGGCCGATACTTAGTACTCATTATAATGCATTAGGTCCAACAATACAGTTTACAGTGATTATTGTCTTTGACACGAGAGTTTCCAACCATTTGTTTATCTTTATATGATCCTACAGTATAAATATAATACAGATTCAAGATATTAAAAATGAAATAATGCCAAAAATTTCCTGTCTGTTTTTTAAAAATATTTTCAGAACAGAATTTACACATTTTTGGAGTGGATATAATTAAGATACATGTATTTGTATGTAGATAAGTCTCTCCTTGTCTCAGTTCAGTTTATGTCTGTCATTCTTTATATACATGTAATTAGAGAAGATATATTCTCTTCAGTTTAACAAAAGAGCACTTGCTGTAAATACAGATACTTGCTACACATTTTATTTTTAAATCCGATAAGTTTAATTAGTAATGAAGGGTAAATATTTATTTGCATCTCTATACAGGCACTACCAAAATGGGATCTACTACATCATTAAGATCCCAAATGGCTGAGCCAAAGCATAGTAAGGAATCTTTTTCAAAAACTTAAATGTAATCATCTAAAGGTTTCTTGAAAGTCCAGGATTTTATTTATCTATTCACTTATTTATTTTACTGGTGACATGATAGGTTAATTGGTTAATGAATGACATTTAAATTTTTGATTGATTATTTAATAGAATATTTGATGGATTAATAAATATTACAGGCTGTAGGTGTAAAAGATGATTGATTGATAGGTTGTTGAATTGATTGACTGCTCTTTATAAAAAAGAAATTGATGTATATTTTCCATTAAACATTACATACTTTTTCATGCAGTGGAAATTAAAAGTATTCTGTTATGTTATTATTAGTAAATAAATCTTCATTAGAAAAAGTTTAAATAACTTAAGTCATTATATTCCATGATTTTGATGTTTAAGCACTTGACATACTTCTGTCTCATACTGAAGGTTATGTTGATAATACACGTATAGGTTCTAAAGCAAGGTCCTTATTACTGAAGATACATTATGCTAATGTTACTGTCTTTGTACAGGTCCTTCAAAAATTGGGTCTACAGCATCTCTTAGATCCCAAAATGCTGCTGATGAAACTCAGAGTAAGAAACTTAATTTTTGAAAAATTCTGTGTGATTTGGACATTTGCAATATTCTGATATAGTACCATAAAGTTTGTATTTTCTTCTTCATCCAGCAGGAATTGTGACTGACAACACAGTCACTATCAGGTTCTTGCAGTGAAGATCCTGGCAACATTCACTATTCAGTTTTACACTTTGTTCTGGCTTGTCAAAATTGTTCTAAGTGATTGCATGGTGTGATGTAAAAGTGATATAGGAATTTTGTAATAAATATGTTCATTGATAGGACACAGTTAGTTGTAGAACAAGAATTATTTTAATTTACCATAGGTAGTAAATTTTCCAATCAGATCAGATCCTTTCATAACTTACACACACATTACTCTGGCAGATGGTGAATGTTGGCTATGGACCATTAAGTTCCCAGATTCAGATGTCTGAAGCAAGTCTTCAGATACATAGAACCAGTCTAAAAATCCTAAAGTACACTCATGCCATCTGGTGACAGACAGGAGTAATGGGTGAGTTCCATTCTCAACAGCAGATGCTGTAGATGTTAGTTATGAATAAATTAACTGTACGTGGTACATACACTTAGAAGAGAAGAAAAAAACTTTCTGATAGATGTCAATGTTATTTCAGTAATATATCTTACTGACTGCCTATTTATCAGATTATAGGGATTTGATTTTATGAAAGTTTCAAGGTTTATTAGGTACATTCACAGAGATTAGATCATTGTTATTCCTAGATTGCATAAAATATTTGGAGATGGCTGCAGACACCAGCAATTTAGTGGAATGAACAAAACAGAGATCTCCTGAACTTTGCTTTGAAACAATTGAAAAGAAAGAGAAATGAAGAAATAGATATTTTTTAATCAGAATCTTTGCATCATTAGTTTAAAATAGATAAGCTGTTCTTGTTTCACTAAGTTTCTGAAAATAAATTTTATAGCTGAAAAAATCATTACAAGTAAGGTAAAATGTACAGTAAGAACTAAAATGAAAATAATCATGATTATTATTGCCTAAATCAAATAAAGGAAATTCTTTTGATGGCAAACACTTTTTGTACAGTACTTACAAAATTACATGGTGTCAGTTTGTGTCTTGACTTCTGTCCAGTGGTGAAAAGATGTATGCCATACTCAGGTTGGGGCAAACAGTAAATAAGTGCTAACTTTAGCAGACATTATAAAAAATGTTTTATTCAGGCTTCATCATTAAACATTGTGAAGTTATATAGAAATTTGATGTTATAGTCAATGGAAACTGCAAAGTGTAAATAGGTAAAGTTGCTTGATACAAATAATGTTAAATGTGATAATGAACTTTATTGTAAACACTTGATTGGAAATGAAATTATTTTCGGCTTGGTTTATATCATTATTATGAAATGAATTCCTTCAAGTTATGGGTTGATGGGTTGAAAGATATTTTGTTTTTCTAACTGGAATTCATATCAGATTATTGTATAAACAACATTTGACACTAGCCTATTTAAGCTTGTTTTTGATAGACATGAGCTTCTGTAAGTTATCATGTTCACTTTAAATGAGACAGATTAATGGTGTTTGAATGCAGTGTAATTACAATAGTATCCTTGAAATAAGCCTAAATAATGTTTGTTTGCATGAAGCCTAATTACACTCGTGTCACAGGTAAAGAGGACTCTGTCAGAGAGTCTATGGCAGAAAAACCAGAAGAAGAGACTGAGAGTTAGATTTGTTAAGTGTGTTGCCTTTTTTCTTGTTTTGTGCTTCTGTGTTTTTGCCTATGCAGATCTTTCCTCATTCAGTCATTTGCTAAAATGACTGTCAGGGACCAACAGACATTATTGAAAACTGAATCTACCTTAATGAGAGAATAGCATTCTGCATTAGCCATGTATGTATATATCTGCAATATACTGCTGCAATAAATGTTAATCAATGAACAGATTTTAAACTTCAAATGCCATCTACAGTTTTTGTCAAGTAAAGATTAGATAAAGATCTCTCCCCAATAATGGTAAAGGAGTAAGATGAGACCCATTTTGGGGAGAATGCTTTCTCAAAATTTTTTATCTTACATAAACCTTACCCTAAAACGGGTCCCAAACAAGCGGCCAGCGGGCCACATGCGGCCCACCAAGCCATATCCTGTGGCCCTCAAAATTATTGGTGTCACAAGGTGTCATGAGAGATAAAGAAGTTGGTGTGGCCCTTGAGCCATCGAAAATGCCCTCATGCAGCCCTCAGGGTGGTTTGAGTTTGAGACCCCTTAACTAACATATCCAATGTTTTGAAATGACCCCTTCATGTTGATAATGCCCAGGTATGCTCATCATGTGCAGACATTGGTTCTGCAACATAATTGCCTGGTTTGTGAATCTGGTGCAAGTGCTGATTCTGCGACTTAAAAAGTACTTCATAATGTCTCTGTATTTGTTAGTCATAAGTTTTGTTATGAACCCCCAGTATTTTTTTTTAGACTGGCTTGCATTTATGTCTCTCTTTAGTGGTGCCAAGACCCTATCTTCACATTCCATGATCCATTTACAATTGAACATTTAATTTCCTAATTGTCTGTAATGTCATATTTACCTATTCCAAACCTTGTTATAGTCCTCCCAGTACATTTAGGTGTACAGAAGGAGTGATTTCCCTTCCTTTCACTGAGACAGAGGACCAGTCAAGCTTGTCTTCAGGATTGGTTTTTGTTATTTCATCTGTTAGTTTTATCCATTGAATGACACTTAATTTGCTGCAACTGGGCAATCAAATCTATAAATGTTTCCAAACTAAGGCCAGGGTATTCCATAATTAAGTAAAATCAAACCAGTAATATTGTCATGACAAATGGACTATATTTTTTGTAGAGGGCCTCATGGGAGATTAGTTATACTAAACCAGTTGAGTTACCCTCTTTAAATAAAGACATTATTATTATTATTATTATTATTATTAACAGGTGAGCCATCACATTGGGTCTCATTTCCTGGAATGATTAGCTTTCCTTGTTCTAGAAAATGTGACAAAACTACTTTGAGATTTACAAAATACACAAATTAGACTTGAGTATTTTCAATATATCCTGTCAGAAGCAGGATCTAAAGTTCCACCACACCCCACCCTTTCCCTGTTTTGCACTGCTAAAAGTATAATTTCACTTTCATCATCAATTTAACATTTGCTGTTTTTCATAACCAGAATGAAATCTTGCTAAGTATGGACAGATCCTGAAATTGTATAAGTGAATTTAAATTTATTTAATTCAAAAGTGAGAAAGATGTCTAAATATAAATATGCCTAATTGTCACAGATTTTAACAACAATACAGTTTACAGTGATTATTGTCTTTGACACGAGAGTTTCCAACCATTTGTTTATCTTTATATGATCCTACAGTATAAATATAATACAGATTCAAGATATTAAAAATGAAATAATGCCAAAAATTTCCTGTCTGTTTTTTAAAAATATTCTCAGAACAGAATTTACACTTTTTTGGAGTGGATATAATTAAGATACATGTATTTGTATGTAGATAAGTCTCTCCTTGTCTCAGTTCAGTTTATGTCTGTCTTTCTTTATATACATGTAATTAGAGAAGATATATTCTCTTCATTTTAACAAAAGAACATTTGCTGTAAATACAGATACTTGCTACACATGTTATTTTTAAATTAAAGATGTTTAATTAGCAATAAAGGGTAAATATTTATTTGTATCTCTATACAGGCACTACCAAAATGGGATCTACTGCATCAGTAAGATCCCAAATGGCCGAGCCAAAGCATAGTAAGGAATCTTTTTCAGAAACATAAATGTAAATTTGAATAGGTTATTTCATCTAAAGGTTTCTTGAAAGTCCAGGATTTTATTTATCTATTCACTTATTTATTTTACTGGTGACATGATAGGTTAATTGGTTAATGAATGACTTTTTGATTTAAGTTTTTAATTGATTGATTATTGAATAGAATATTTGATGGATTATAAGATATTACAGGCTGTAGGTGTAAAAGATGATTGATTGACAGGGTGTTGAATTGATTGACTGCTCTTTATAAAAAAGAAATTGATGTATATTTTCCATTAAACATTACATACTTTTTCATGCAGTGGAAATTAAAAGTAATCTGTTATGTTATTATTAGTAAATAAATCTTCATTAGAAAAAGTTTAAATAACTTAAGTCATTATATTCCATGATTTTGATGTTTAAGCACTTGACATACTTCTGTCTCATACTGAAGGTTATGTTGATAATACACGTATAGGTTCTAAAGCAAGGTCCTTATTACTGAAGATACATTATGCTAATGTTACTGTCTTTGTACAGGTCCTTCAAAAATTGGGTCTACAGCATCTCTTAGATCCCAAAATGCTGCTGATGAAACTCAGAGTAAGAAACTTAATTTTGAAAAATTCTGTGTGATTTGGACATTTGCAATATTCTGATATAGTACTATAAAGTTTGTATTTTCTTCTTCATCCAGCAGGAATTGTGACTGACAACACAGTCACCATCAAAGCTCTTATTGTGAAGATCCTGGCAACATTCCTCATTCAGTTTTACACTTTGTTCTGGTTTGTCAAAACTGTTCGAAGTGATTGCATGGTGTGATGTGAAAGTGATTTAGAAATTTTTGTCTCTATGATTCTTGGCTAATAAATATGTTGATTGATAGGACACATTTGATTGTGGAGGAAGAGCTATATTTATTTACAATAGGTAATATGTTTTCCAATGAGATGGAATATTAATGTATATTCAGGCTTCATCATTAAACATTGTGATTGTATAGAGAAAATTTAATGTTACAGTCAATGGAAATTGCAAGTTGTACATATGTAAAGTGAATTCATTGCCAATGAAATCATTTTAGGCATGGTTTATATCATTATGAAATGAGTTCCTTCAGGTTATGGAAGATGATAAAATCATTTAATGTTTATCTATCTGGAATAAATATCAACATATTTCATTTGAAATGAGCCTGTCGGAATTAATTGTTTTGATGGACATAAGCTTCTACAAATTATGGTTTGAACTGAGACTAAATAATGGTGAGTCTACATACACTTTTGTGACAGGTAAATCAGAGGATTCAGTCAAAGAGTCAGTGGCTAAAAAATCAGATGAAGAGGCAGAGAGTAAGTGTTTATGAAGTGTGTGGCCTTTTTTCTTCTGGGCTTCTTTGTTTTTGCCTTGCAGCTCCATCTGCATATCAGTCATCTGATATGGTATTGCTGCTGTGAAATTCAGATTTCTGATTGCTTCATGCTTTTACTAATGACTGATGCATGTAATAGCAGTAAAGCTATATTATGGGTACATGGATTTAAATCCATAGTACTATACCTGATGTCTGATCTTGGCTGTTGGTTGCATCATAATGCAAATGCTTGGGGGCAAATTGAATTTCTTCATTACTCAGCCAGCATAATGAGCATGTCACCCTGATCTTTGCTTTATTGTTTAAATATACATTGCTTCATTAGAGACTTGTGCATTGTTTGTTTTAAAAGCTAAAGTGAAAGCAAATGCATTGCCATACAGTTCAAGCCAGGTTTTAAGGGATGCCTCTTGATCCATCTGAATAATGAATTAATGACAGTTCTGCCAAGATATATAAGCAGTTTTCAATTAGACATGACATAATTCTTTTAATTTTCATTGTGTTACAGGATGGAAGAATTTTGTTTTATATTCTAGACATGAGATTTTTGTAAAAGTGGTTCCTGCAGTGAGTTCATGAATTGGTGAACAACATTTTCCACACGATAGCACCAGAGATTAAGCCAAAGACATTTGAGCTAAAAAATGAAATGTTTGATCAGTGGGCCCTTTTTAATCCTTTCTGTTATTATATTTTTTTATTAATCATCTCCAATTAAAGAAAGGTATCATTTAAAGAAATGTACTAACAAAAGCATTTTCAACTCCAGGGTCAATTAGAGCAGGAGTCAGGATAGACACAGTGCGCTGATATTGCACATCTGCTCCTGAAAAGGTCCTCACTTTGTCCCTGATTCTCTGATGTACACTTGATTTTCAGAATTATTGTGGAAGTGACAGTTTGTTCATAAAGTTGTAAAATGCAGGTAATGAAGTGATATTGTCCAGTAATATTACACAAAATGTATGGGGTGGGGGAAATATCAAGTTAAGTTCACTGTAAATGTAAGCCTTCATGACCTTACTTTAATTACATCAGAAGAAAACTCAAACACAGAAATATAAAAAAAATTGTAGATTTGTGCAGAACTCGTTTGTTTGCATCTTGAAAAACAGACCATTTTTATTTTTTGCTATTGGATTTAGGATTAAAACACCCCCTATGCCTATTTTATTGTGCATCCATTTGCACAGTGTGTAACCAGGATACGGTCTGCTGCAGACTAGTTCAGCAATCCCCATTATTGTTTGGGGGGATAGAGTCCTCTGTAAATGAAAGATGCTGCACCTTTGATTGCGCCATATGTTTTCAACCAGCTGTGATCTGTTAGGCATGAAAGACCCTGATTATGCAGCAGTTATTTCTTCCAAAAGAATGTCTAAATATTAATATTGTATCTAATGCACTAGATTTATTAAAGTTAGGTGAAGAATGTTATTATAATTGTTTCTAGTGACACAACAGTACCCGATGCAGACATCTTCATAATTTTTTTAGACTGCAACAAATATTAACTCAAAGTCCTTTTCATGGCCAAACATTAAATCTTGCAAATCTGGTATTCAAATTGTAGTTTATACTGCCTTCTTTATTTCCAACACAGTATAAGCTGTTCATTGAGTCACAGCCACTCAAGACAGGCAAACCAAGAAGAGCTTTACACTTATCTGGTCTTAAATTCTGCAAATTTCATAGTTAGGGTGTTAATGAATATACATTTTGTAATATAGATATTAATTATAAATATGCATTAACATTGTTGTAACTACTACAGCATTATTACAGAATGCATGCTGGCATGAAGGTCTGTCCAACTTGTTCAAATAATGCTGATCCACAAAGCATCTTCTTCTCAGAAGCTGATTAGCATAACTTTCATCAAATATGACTGCTGTTGTTAAAAATACATACACCTGTAAACAACTTGATCTCAAAGCTGCTGAACAGAATCAGAGCAGACTTGACAGAAAGCATCCTGGCATAAAAGGGTTTTTTGATTTGTGCAAATGTCAATCCACCATCAAATATGGCTGCCATTACTACCAATATAAAGACCTTCAGATGGTTTATAAAATAATGCTGAATAGAAATTAACAGTTTTTCAGAATGTATCTTTGCATGAAGGGCTTTAAAATTTGTATCAGTGGTATCAGTCCACTATTAAATATGGTCATTAATACAAACCATTCCCCCCCCCCCCGAAAAACATTGAAATAATGTTTTTCTAAAAAACTACTTAATAGAATTTTCCCTAATTTGAAAGCATCAATGCATGATAGGCTTTCAGCTTATATAAATGATGCTGATCTACTATCAAATGTGACTGCAGTTGATAAAATATAAATTTTTTAAAAACTATTTCTACACCAAATCTGCAAAACATAATTTGACCCATTTTGACAGAAATCATTTTGGCTTGAAGGGCTTTTAAATTTTTACATGTGGTGCTGATCCACCATTACATATGGCTGCCATTTCTAAAAATAGAAAAATCTTTAGATCTTTTTTAATAGCAGTAATACACTACATGTTATTATTACTTTAACTTTTCCTGGAGCTAGTTCCATGTCCAAGGTGAATTTCCTCCTCCAATTAGTAATTATAGACCTTAGAAGAAGAATAAACATAGTCATAATCCAGTGCCATAGAATATCATACTTCTTTTCCATGGACTATGTACATTATAACATGTGTCTCAGAGCTCAAGATTTTTGCTAATTCAGGTGACTTGTGCAATAGTTTCACTCAGTTATATCATTTTTATGTTGCAGTTGGCTGTTTCTTCCCAGTCCTTGCATTGTTTTTATAGATATCAGTGTCACTGTTCATCATTTTGTTGATTACTGTGCACATGCCAATTAAGCAGTATTTCCCTAATTTTATCAGCCTTGTTGGTACCATTGTTACACTAGGTACAAGTTTGTTGCAGTTATTTGTTTCTTTTTGTAATTTTCTTTTAGCCTTTCAGCATGCCACAAAAATTTGGCAAATGTGATCATCAAAAGACTTTTTGGTGCAT
Source organism: Megalonaias nervosa (assembly GCA_016617855.1). Classification (NCBI taxonomy): domain Eukaryota; kingdom Metazoa; phylum Mollusca; class Bivalvia; order Unionida; family Unionidae; genus Megalonaias; species Megalonaias nervosa. The sequence continues at coordinate 55,208 of JAECUM010007396.1, read as the reverse complement.
CCACCCAACCTACTTGTCAAGTGTATTCGCAAGGATGGATGTCATTTCTGCATCTTATGGTCAGATGAGGAGTGGGATCAAATAGTGATCTACTGCTTCTATAGAGGCAGGATGAAGGGAGTCATCTCCTCTTCATCTCTGTAGGACCATCTCCATTCCAGGGATGATTCATTGCCATCATGCATTGCATTGCAGGAAATACTGGTCATTGGACATAAGTCACCAGACTTAATTTACTTGACAGTGTCATTAACCAAGTGGGATGATGCAGCAACCTGTCCTTCCTACACCCCTCTCCTATGTTTCCATTTAATCTCTAAGGGACTTGTGGACTCCCACTAGGATGCATCTAGAGGGGATTCTCCTATGAGAGGGAAGGGAGTGAATTGCCCTGTCACACACTGTCAGTAGAGATGGAATGATGGACTCTCATTTCTAGTGGACTTAAATGCATTTGAGGAGGCTGTCATCATGGCAGCACATTCTATTCATCTAATTTCCCCATCTCCTTCCCACCATGCTGGTCAGGCAAGAGGAATGAATATTTAATAAGGTGGTAAAAGTTCCATCAATCTGTTTCTGAAGATTTCTGGGTCTTTGAACCCCAGGGTTCTCTCAGGTTTGGACTTTCTCAGAAAAAATTGATTCTCAGCTGCTTCCCAACTCAGCTATGATAAAGTCCATATTGTAGAAGTTAATATAAGACAAAAAGGCAGCTAGATGGCAGAGGAGTTGGTCAGTTCCTTTTCCACCCTGTGTCCCATTGTTTCAGTGACTAGATACAGGGTACATTCACCTGTTTGGACACTCAAGCCTCTTGGTCTGGATAAGAAGTTACCAAAGTAGTGATATTCATGGGGACCTCTTCCCCATCCCCATCAAGTTGCTTGAAGCTATGGAACATTGGAAACATGTTTTCCACTGCTTGTTAAGCCAGCATTTGTAGGGTTAATAAGTTCATTTACATTTATATTATCATGAACTGATTGTAAATATTTTGTACCATGGTAAGATTTGGTATCAGTGCCTCACATTTACAGTTGACTTTGAAAATTATAGACCTATTGCAAAGCAGGGGTAATGTATTTTATTTTAACTCTGCTGGTTGAAAATCAAAAGAATTTATGCAGTGGGCCTGCATCCATTGTCAATTACCCATTATTCATTGTGATCACTACTTCTCCTACACTACAGGGGAGAAAGTCATGAAATTTGTTAACAGGTTTATCCTGAAGTTACTGATAGATTGGTCCTGATGACAGTGGTGCCTTCAAACATCCATTATGGCCACTGTGGTGGCTATCTTTAAAACCTTGGTGTTGCTACTCCTCTTGTGTGGATTGTCATATTGACATCGCATTTTTACAGAAAAACTTCTGATGACTTGCATATTGTCCTAAATGATTATGGTGACAATCTGACATTCATTGATGCCACCCTGTCCAACACTGCTGTTCTTGAACAAATGGTCATATTGACATAGATTTTTACTAAAAGACTTCTTATGACATGTAGATGCTACTAAATGAAATTGGTGCTTGTCTAATATCCACCATGGCTACCTCACTGTCATCTTGAAAATCTTGTTATTGATACTCATCCAATGGTTGTATTGTAATTTCTAGCTCTATTTGCCTTCAGCCAGCCGAGATTATAGGATAGCCTGTTTTCCATTGTACATCTGTCAACATAGATATATTATCCCTACTCTTCCTAAAATACTTGGATTGCCATGAAAATGATGGGTAGTTGGCCCTGAATGAAATTGATGTGGATATAATCTCTCAGTATAGTCATCTCCTGATATAGTATCAGCATGGGGTTTTTAATGAAAATACTTCTTGCTATACTTGGTCCTATTTAAAATAATGCTGATCTAACTTCGAAAATGTCTGCCTTGACAGTGATTATGAAACTGATATGGCTACTTTTTATGAATGTATTCATATGGGCATTTCACTAAAATGCCATAACAGTGTAAGCAGATTCTATGTAAAAATGGTGCTATTCAGATTTTCAATATGGCAACCAGAGAGGCCATCTCAAAATCATTATCACTTACTCCTGACATGGGGTGCAATATATAATTGGTCCTGAATGAACATGTTGCAGATCTGACCACCAACATGTCTGATTTATTGTGAACAAGTTTGAAAACCAGACCTTCTTGACCTTGGGGTCAGGTCAAGGTCACTGCTTGTATTTTTGTACTTCATTCAGCTTATGAGCACAGTAACTTGTAACTTCACTATTTTAATAAACAAGGCTTACATTGATTTCAAAATCAGTTAACTTGGTGAACACAAACAAGCAATTGAATGGATATCTATGAAACATTTGAATAATGGACACTGTAGGAAAGATGTTTAAATGTGCACTTTTGCCAGAGGTACAGAAAGTTGATCTTGTTACAGTAGATGCTTGGACTGATTGTGTTTCCATAATAACATAAATACAGGTATCAAAATAAGTAAATCTTATGTGATTGAAGCATACCAATAAAAAACTGCAAAGAATCTGAGGGTGTTTTTTATAAAATGTAGAAAACAGAAAATTAGGAGACAATGGTGCATGAATATGTATAAGGAAAGTCATAGATACACAAGCTGATGTTGATGAGAAGTTTAGATTGAAAGTTATCCACAGAAAACAGTAATAGAAATAACAAACTTTCCATGTGAAGATAATCTGCAGTTAGAATCTGTGAAATGTTGCAACTTAATCTGGGAAATTTATTGTTCAGTGAAGTTATGGTTGTAAAGTAAAGATTAAGTTAATAAGTGTGTACTAGATTAAGTTAATAACTGTGTACCTTTGAACCATAAAAGCATACAACAGACACTCATATTTGTATGATTTGTCTCAGTATTATAAGAAAGGGTGCCTATATGATGTGTTTGAGAATTTGTTTGCTTGTATCGGCATTATGGGTCATCCAGAGCCTCTTTACAAGAGCATGACTTTATTGGAACATATCAGGTACTAGTTGTTGTTGTTGTTGTTATAGGGTTTAATGCCATTTTTCAGCATAAGATAGGCTGGCTATACATGGCGGCCAGTATTAATGGTGGAGGAAGAACCTGGGAAAACCCCAGAAAGAACCATCGACCCACAAGAGGCTACTGGCAAGCTTTCTCACATACCCACATTGGCCGAGCCCAAGACTTGAACCCATGCAGACAGAGGTGAGATGGCAGTGATCCATAACGTTGAGTGCTTTAGACCACTTGGCCACTCGGGGCCCCTCAGGTACCAGTAGAAGTCTGCTGTAACGTACTATATAAACTCACTTAAAAGTTGAGTCCAACTATAAACTGCACAGACCTAGATTTGCTGTCTTGTAATGAGCTGGTAGATCTAGATCAATGCAGTTTGTTAGGAGTAATCAATAGAACAAACAACTTAGACCCTGAGCTGCTAGTGCATTATGCAATGGCAGATCAGGGTCCATGTTGTTGGCAGTTGGACTCGACTTATAAGCAAGTATAACAGTACCATGGACAAGCTAACTGTCAGTGTTCTCCACTTGCTGATGGTCACCTTTCAGTCAATATCAGATTATCCCATCTGTTGTAGAGATCTCTTAACCCAAAGGTTTCAGGTATTATTCTTACCTGAACAAGCCCAGGTTATTTTGCTGTGGTGTGTCCATGGGCAAAGCACTTTATTCACATTCCTTCAGCACTAAATAGCCATCTATGTGGTGTTGATTTGCCATTGAACAGTATCAAACCCATGTCATTCTCTACTTAGATTGTATCCATCTGATGTCCATATCTCAACCCCAAGTAAATGTCCAGATTGCTTCTGTCCCATTGGTGCTGTTAAAGAAGGGTTGTTCTTCTGGTTTGTACTCTGAAAGTTAAAAATTATTTTAGATGATCTGTCAATAAAGATAGATTTCTAACTATTCCTGAGTATTTTTGATAGTTGAAGTGTGATATTAATATACCGATACTATGGTTGGCTTTTATTCATTCATCTGTTTTGTGTGTTTTTAAGAAAGCAAAGTTAATTATGCATAAGTTTGATATTCAATCATTTATTTTGGCAGTTTGCTAGGTTTTTCTTCATGCAATATATTGTAACAGTAAGAAGTCTGTGCATATGAAGTGGTTTTTACCTGCAGAATCTTGATTTCTTACTTTAAAGTTATCACATTTTCACACCAATAAGGATTTATTTGCTAAAGAGCCGTAAATTTCAATTTTCCATTCGGAACATCCAACCAAACAAAATTCTTCATTTTTTCTTGTACTATGCTTGTTGAAAATAACCCTGGTACACCTTTAACATTAACGATTTTTTTCTTTAGAGCGATTCCTTACAATATTTATTTAATTTAGGTGCCATTTTCAGCTTATTTCAAATTTGGGAGTGACTATTATTAAATATATTTTACAAGGTTTCAGTTTTTTGGGATGTGACAACTTTACATGTTAAGCTTTCAGGTATCAGTGTGTACCATTTTGAGATGTTAATGATGCTAACTACATATGCATACATTACTTCATCCTTAAAAACATGAAAAATTACTTAACTGTCAATGATTGTTTCTGGTTATCATTTATCCATTAGCTAAGTTTGGATATTCAGTGTACTCAAAACAGTGCCATCCAAGTTCTCTGCCACCACACTGTTACAATAATATGTTACTCTAGTTGTTGAAGATTATCTCAGATTTTATGGTAAGGATAATTAAGATCAATTTGTATTTCCAAGTGTTACAGGTGGTCACTATCACTTGCTTTAAGGTGATAACTTTCTGTGTTCAAAACACCTTGACAGAAAGCACATTACCCAGTCAGTCAAAATGAAGGTTAGGACAAAAGAAATGATTTTATGCTTAGATGCCAGGAACTGAACAAGATACCAAACAAATCACTTTCATATTCATATTTCAATTCTTATACATGTAATATAAAAATAAATGAACATGAACTCAATGTATATTTCATGTTTTAAAATTTAAATTTAAAAATTAATATTATAATTCTGATGGATCTAGTCTCATTTTATCTGCTACCAGCACATAATCAGGCACAGTCATCAGTGATAAAAAACAGAGCAGTGATTTACAAACATGAAACTTTATCCCTTCAGAATATGATGTTACTTACCAAATGTTCTCATGTTAACATCCATTTTGAAAGATTTATTATATAGTTAAAAAGAAAAACAGTTGTCAGCATGATTGGTGAAGCAACCATATGTATTGTGTAATGTATGGCATACCCAATTATCATCAGCTTAGCTGTTTTGTTGTGATGCAATATATGAAAATCATCCATACTGAAAGAAAAGAATAAACATAAAGAAAGCCTATTAAATGGTCCTTGTAAGCAGAGAGTTGAAACTAGATTACTTGGTACAAGTTAAAATGGAAAGACAAACTTTGGAGCAGCACCTAAATTAGAACAAAAACAGTATATTGTTTGGTAGTTGATACTGCATGTACAAAGAAAGCAAATGAAGAATATGATCAGATTTGGTAATTAAAATGACCAAATTTTCTCATTAAAATGACCAAATTTTCCAACTGTGATGTACAGAATAATAATTTACACCATCTTATTTACCAGTTTGAGTTTGTAGTGGTCAATAAAAAACAGGACATAAATGGCTTTTCTCTCTGTTGTTGTAGAACTCCTTTAAATGACATATTGTCTGATGAACATTTAGTATATTGTGATAGTTGTTTACCTCTTTATTATATTCAAGCCATCTCTCTCTCTCTCTCTCGCTCTCTCTGTGTCTCCTCTTTCTCTCTCATTCTGCCAAATGATTCTCACATAACCTATTTTCCCTTACTTTGCACATTACAGTTTATGGATTATAAAGAATATTTTTTAAACAATGTAGTAATTTGGTACTGATTTTCTACATTGTGACAGTTTTGTATATAAGTATTGTCTCAAAATGCAGTGAATTTTGCAGCTGATGAGAGAAAAGCTTGAGTTGTTATGGTTTGTGTTACTGCAGTTTTGCACCCAGAATCATTATGGCATGTTTTGGTGGCACACAATTTCAAAGGGACCAAGAAAAATACTCAATAGTACTTCCTGTAAAAGACTTTTTTATTTGTTTTATTCCATTTAAGTATCCCTAAATGTTATTTTCTCAATGTATATCCACAAAAGTTGAGTAATTGATTAAATTTTATTAATTTTAGGCAATCATTATGTTGACCCACTTTCATATTCATAAAATGCTCAACACACGTTTCAAGCAAAATCAAAATGCTCATGATGCAGATGTACACATCTACAGATCATATGCATTGAGGCTGAACATGTAGAACACTCATTGAAGCAAAGCAAAGTGTTCTAATGAAGACTGAAAAAGTTTTTGATTGATTTCTTTGCATTTTAGCTCATCTGACGGCAAGGTCAAGTAAGCTTTCTTTGTATGGCACTTCATCTGTTGTGAGTTGTGCATCATTCATCATGCTTTCCTTCAACAATTGTTATTTTAAACTTCTTCTCAAATTCTACTGGACCAGTTTTGACCATACTTAGCTAAGAGCATCCTGGATTGAAGGGCTTTCATATATTTATAATTCATGCTGATCCACTGTGAAATACAACTGCTTTTACTAAATATATGAAAACTTAGAAGTATATACAAATAATCTTCAAATATGGCCACCATTGCTAAACACTGAAAAACCAGTCCATTATTCATCATCAAATACTATTTTTAACTCAAGATCAACTTGGCACAGAGCATCCCAGCATTAGGGTCTTTCATGTTTGTTCAAATTTTGCTGATCCACCTATAAATTTGCCTGCCATTACTAAAACAATATAAACCTTTAAATGACTTCTGCAAAACCACTGAAAAAATCTTGATGACATTTGACAGTAAGCATCCTGGCATGAAGGCCTTTTAAATTTATACAAAAGATGCCAATCTTCCAATGTTTCTAAAAGAAATTTTCTTTCAAATGTGAAAGACTGTATTCTCCAACTGCCCAATAGAACGTAAATGAACCTAAAAGTAAGCATCCTGGCATGCAGGCCTTTCAGAATTTATAGAAATGATGCCAGTCTACCATCAAATATGGCCATCATTGCTAACAATAGAAAAACATTTAAATGACATATGTATTCACATCAGTTGATCTACAGAATTTGACCCAATTTGACAGAAAACATCCTGGTATTGAGGGCTTTCAATTTTTTGACATATGATGCCTATTCACCAACAAGTATGGCCATACCTGTCAACTTTTCAATAAGCCATGTAGGGAGACTGAATTATAAAATAGTGAGATTGGGCCCTAAAATCGGGAGGTTTTTCACAGCATTTTTTTAAGACTTGTTTCCACTAAATATTGACAAATCTTCCAGGTCTAATGCACATGAAGTTCTCACAGAATGCACTGTTTCTCACTGTAACACACCTTATTTTCTCCCAGGATGTGCTCTTTTTTCATATTCTGGTCAGCTGTGGCCAAACTGCACAATAGTTAGTCTTAAGTAAACAGGCAAAGAAGCCAGTATGACTGATTTACAGTTAATCCTTATCATTGCAATTATCTTGTGAAAAGGACTGACCCTCTGACACAATTCAAAGAAAACATGTTCTACAGCGTGTTATGTAAGCTCCAGCAATTGATTGGCAAACGATGCCCTATTTTGTTGCAACTAAAGGTGCCTAAATACTTAGTCATGGTACCGTACATGTGGTAACTATGTTACGTGTATGTAATTAATTTGTGTGTTAGTTTTAAAATTCTTTTTTATTTTATTTTTTGTTTCATTACATTTTATTGTAATGATTATTTTCACGGGATTCGATATTTTCTTTCAGTAATTCTGTTTATCTAAGACGTAAAAAGTGTTACATTAGTAACATTTTTAGTTCACCTTGGTCTGCAGTAGTGTAAATGCTACGCAAAAATGATTGGCTATTGCCAAGGTCATTTCGTCTAGTCAGAATAAACAATGTTTATTTTAAATTTGTTTCAGAGTGAAAGTAGATAGGGGTTCTTCCTACGTGACAAATTGCATTTTTGCTATTGCGTTGTTCGAGTGTTAAGAGACCACGTAATCTATCTTGCAAGAACGGGATGATAATTTATCAGATATAATAACCCTATCTGAGCGCTCATCAGTCAGTTGTATTTCTGAAACCTTGAAGACCAGATAGGCATTTATTGTTGAAACCAGATTGTTTTTAAGTTCATTTGTTTTTGGAATTTAATAATTTATTCTCTAGAAAACCAAACGAGTGTACTGTTTTATACATTCTGGGAGAAAGAAATACAGTGGAAATTTATTCTGGAATTATTCAGAAACATAAACTGTGATTCAATTGAGGAATTGTTGCTATTTATACAAGGACCACATCTGACGTCATCGCCTTCCATATTATAATGTCGTCGAGATTCGAACCTGGATTCTAATAGAACTATTTAGTGATAGGACTTGTATTTTTCATTCTTAGGATTAAATTTTGGATTATATTCACAAACCGTAAGTCATATTTTCCAATTTTTACATTGTTTTCTAGGGAAATAAATTATTTTGTTAAAATATACAAAGCTTGTTGTCTTCACTCTTTTCTCTTGTTGTTATTGTAAGAGCCTACACATAACAGGAGAAAATTGGGTCGTTCGTCCTTGAGATATATGAATTTTGGTTAAATATTTCAGAAAATTGTTTTTTGAAATTTAAACTCTCCTAGTTTTAAATCCCAAGTACTATTTTACATTTTGTTTGAAATCTTTAGTGAAAACAACAGGCTTTCATTCACAATGTCATCAAAAGTGGAAACTTTTCTTTCTAGTCCAACTCAGGAGCAGTTGGATAGTCTGAAAAAAGATGAGTTGCTTGAACTTGCCAGAAAGTACGATCTTTCTGAAGCAAAATCTTCCTTAACGAAACAAGAAATTAAAAAAATTTTGATTCAGTATTTGGTAGAGAAGAATGTTTTTGATAAAAGTGTTTTGGCTTCGGTCAGTAAGTCGGTATCGGACTCTGAATTAAAAATGAAATACAAGATGGAATTGGAGTTAAGGAAGCTCGAGCTTCAGAAAGAGGAAAGAAAGAAAGATAAACAATTATGATTAGAAGAGAACAAGAGAGAGAGACAGGAGAGGGAGAAAGATAAACAATTACAATTTGAGAAAGAGGAGAGAGAGAGAGACAGGAGAGGGAGAAAGATAAACAAATGAAATTACAATTAGAAGAGAAGGAGAGAGAGAGACAGGGAGAAAGATAAACAATTACAATTTGAGAAAGAGGAGAGAGAGAGACAGATGCAATTACAAAGAGAGAAGGATGAAAGGGAATTTCAAATTAGAATGAAAGAATTTTTGAGCTGGCAAGTGAAAAAGCACATTTCCACTTTACAAACAAATTCAAGTTTTGACATTACAAAAAATATTAGGTTAGTTCTCCCTTTTAGCAAAACGGAAGTATACAAATTTTTTGTTTATTTTGAAAAAGTTGCTGAAAATTTGAAATGGCCAAGGGAACATTGGACTCGATTATTGCAATGTGTACTTTTCGGAAAAGCCTGAAATATTTATGCATCTCTGTCAGTACAACAGAGTTCTGACTATGATTTGGTTAAGGAGTGCATCTTAAGGGGTTATACGTTAGTCCCTGAGGCTTATCGGCAAAAATTCAGAAACTATAAAAAAGAAGCTGGACAGACTCATGTTAAATTTGCTAGAGAAAAAGAACAGTTATTTAAGAGATGGTGCTTAGCCAAGAAAGTCGAACATGATTATGAAAGTCTTGAACAACTTGTGTTACTTGAAGAGTTCAAAAACTGTGTTCCTAATGACATTAAGAATCATGTTGAAGAGCATAAGATTGAAAACTTGGAAAGTGCTGCGCTTGCTTCCAATGAGTATTCCTTAACTCATAAAGTTCCTGTTGTAGGCAAATCATTCACTCAGCAGACTACTGGTAGAAAGGTATTCCAGCCTAATACAACTCCTCCTAAAAATCAATCTGGTACAACTTCTAAAAATCAAGCTTCTGATAAGATTTTGATTCAAAATCCTTGTCTCTTCCAATGTGTACCTATTGGAAGAAAAAAGGACACGTCATTTCTGATTGCTTTAAATTGAAATATAGGCATCAGAATCAAGATAGACCTATCCTAAATGCTTTTATTTCTAAGAGGTCAAGGTCACGGTCATGTATTGAAAGCAATACATTTGTTGGGTCTAATAAACCCTAGTCTGATTTTATTATGGAGAATTATGAACCATTCATGTCGAAGGGTTCTATATTACTCTTGGGTGATCTGGCCAATCCTATTCCTATTAAAATTTTAAGGGATACAGGAGCTTCTCAGAGTCTTTTATTATCAGGTACTTTGCCTTTTTCTGAGAAGTCCTGTTCTAATGAGAGTTCTCATTCAGGGAGTAGAGTGCGGCTTCGTTAATGTTCCTCTCCATTCTGTAAATTTGTCATCAGACTTAGTTTCAGGACCTGTGAGAGTCTGAATAGTGTCTAATTTACCCGTTGAGGGCATTCATTTGTTGCTAGGCAACAACCTAGCTGGAGACAAGGTTGTGGTTAATCCACTTGTAACTGACAAGCCTTCTTTGGATCAGGAAGTTGATCCAATTGAAAAAGAAAAACCTGATTTATACCCAGCTTGTGCAGTTACCAGAGCTATGTCAAAGAAAGCTCTTGAGAATGATTTTGATAAGGAAAATATTCCTTTAGCTGACACATGTATTGGTCAGGCTTTTAATGAGGTCACTTTCACTTCTAATTTGGATCAGTCAAAAGGTATTGATCACAGTGATCATCTTTTAAATACTCATTCTCTTTTTTCTAATCAGGGTGATAAACAACAATCACTTGTCGTCGAACAGGAAAAAGATCCTGAGATCTCCTGTTTGTTTCAGAGGGCCATTAGTGAAACTGAAGCCACTGAAGTACCTGTCTGTTATTTCATTAAAAATGGAATTCTTATGAGAAAATGGAGACCTCCTGAGGTACCTGCTAATGACGAATGGTCAGTGAACTGTCAGATTGTAGTTCCAAAATCTTACAGACAGGAAATACTTAGTTTGGCCCATGAAACTCCTCTGGCTGGTCATTTAGGGATAAATAAAACTTATAACAAGATCTTTACTCACTTTTATTTGCCAAAAATCAAAAGTAATGTTTGTAAATTTTGTAGATCTTGTCATACTTGTCAAATGGTAGGAAAACCCAATCAGAAGATTAAAGGCTCATCTGCAACCTATTCCTGCATTTGACGAATCATTTAGCAGAATTATGGTAGAATGTGTTGGTCCCTTACCTAAGACCAAGTCAGGCAACCAATATTTGTTGACCATTATGTGTGCATCAACAAAATTCCCAGAGACAATTCCTTTGAGGAATACTATAGTAAAAGCTTTGATAAAGTTTTTTATTCAATTTGGCCTTCCCAAATCTGTCCAATCAGGTCAAAGGTCAAATTTCATGTCTGGAATTTTCGTGCTTGTTATGCTTGGATTTGGCACTCTGCAATTCAAGTCAAAAGTGAAACTATGGTTTCACAAAACTTTACTTGAGAGATCATTTGAGTCCTGTAATAGAGTTCATTCTCTCTTCCTCATTCTTCAAAATTTTCTTCAATTTAGATTTTACGGCCCGTACAAAGTAAAGAACAAAATGAATGAGTTAAATTATAATAATAGTACTCTGGTCTAAATAAATTAATGGAGTGCTAGTATATTGAAAGAGATAGCCAAGTAAATTATGCAATTAATGTAGTTGTACCTGTCCCACCAACTGAGGATTTAATTAAAGAAATTCAATTGGACACCATTGATCTTGGAGCAACAAATCTTCGGAATTCGGAAATTATGAAAAATCTGGACCAGAAACTTTTACATTTGCAACAACAAGAAAGAAATGAACTTAAACAGTTATTATTCAAATATGAGCACTTGTTTCCAGATATTCCTATGAGGACAAACAAAATTTTTCATGACGTTGAAATTGTAGATTCAAAACCTGTGAAACAACACCAATACAGGATGAACCCTCTCAAACAGGAATACTTGAAAAAGGAAATTCAGTATTTGCAGGAGAATGATTTCATAGAGCCCAGTAAAAGTGATTGGAGTTCACCATGTATACTTGTTCCGAAACCGGATAAAACTTTCCGTATGTGCACTGATTATAGGGAGGTGAACAGTGTGACAAAAACAGATTCATTTCCATTACCAGGAATCAATGATTGTATTGATAAAATTGGAAATGCCAAGTATGTCACCAAATTTGACCTTCTGAAAGGATTTTGGCAAATTCCACTTACGGAAAGAGCGAAAGAAATTTCGGCATTCGTGACTCCAGATGGACTCTATCAATATAAAGTAATGCCATTTGGAATGAAGGGTTCCCCAAGTACGTTTCAACACTTGATGAATATGATTACCTCTGGTCTAGATAATTGTGATGCTTACATTGATGATGTCATCATTTACAACGACACCTGGAAAGGACATCTAGCCACGATTCGGAAATTCTTTGAAAGACTCACTGATGCTAATTTGACTATCAATTTATCTAAAAGTGAGTTCTGCCGTCCTTCTGTAACTTTTCTAGGACATATTGTGGGACATGGTCAAGTTAAACCTATTGATGCTAAAGTTAAAGCTATCTCTGATTTTCCTGTGCCTGTCAGTTAAAAGCAACAGATGCAATTTTTGGGTATGGCCGGATACTATCGAAAGTTTTGTTCCAATTTTTCCAATATTGCTGAACCTCTGACAAATTTGTTAAGTAAGAGAAACAAGTTTCTTTGGACTGAAAAATGTCAAAAAGCTTTTGATAGATTAAAAGCCATACTCAAAAGTGCGCCGGTTCTAACAGCTCCAAATTTCAATCAGTCTTTTAAATTATCCGTGGATGCAAGTGATGTTGGGGTTGGAGCAGTATTGATTCAAAAAGATAGAAATGGTGTTGATCACCCAGTGTGCTATTTCTCTAAGAAATTAAATAAGCACCAAAGAAATTACTCAACAATTGAGAAGGAATGTTTGGCTTTAATAATGGCATTACAGCATTTTGAAGTTTACATTATCTCGGCTTCTTCTCCGGTTGTTGTGTATAGTGATCACAACCCCCTTACTTTCATCGACAAGATGAAAAATAAAAATCAAAGATTATTAAGGTGGAATTTGTTTTTGCAAGAGTATAATCTCAACATCAGGCACATCAAAGGAAAAGACAATTTGATTGCAGATGCACTTTCCCGTGTATAGAAATATTATTTCATATACACTTTATATAATTCATAAGAATTTTCTTATGCAATTTTGTTTACCTCATGTATAATTTACATATGGTAAAAAGAAAGCTTTATTATATAAATCTTTCTTTTTTCTTTATGGGGGAAAGTGTTACGTATATGTAATTAAATTGTTTGTGTGTTAGTTATAAAATTCTTTTTTATTTTATTTTTGTTTCATTACATTTTATTGTAATGATTATTTTCACGGGATTCGATATTTTCTTTCAGTAATTCTGTTTATCTAAGACGTAAAACGTGTTACATTAGTAATATTTTTGGTTCACCTTGGTCCACGGTAGTGTAAGCGCTATGCGAAAACGATTGGCTATTGCCAAGGTCATTTTGTCTAGTCAGAATAAACAATGTTTATTTTTAAATTTGTTTCGGAGTGAAAGTAGATAGGGGTTCTTCCTACGTGACAAATTGCATTTTTGCTATTGCATTGTTCGAGTGTTAAGAGACCATGTAATCTATCTCGCGAGAACAGGATGATTATTTGTCGGATATAATAACCCTTTCTGAGTGCTCGTCAGTTAGTTGTATTTCTGAAACCTTGAAGGCCAGATAGGCATTTATTGTTGAAACCAGATTGTTTTTTAAGTTCATTTGTTTTTGGAATTTAACAATTTATTCTCTAGAAAACCAAACAAGTGTACTGTTTTATACATTCTGGGAGAAAGAAATACAGTGGAAATTTATTTTGGAATTATTCAGAAACATAAACTGTGATTCAATTGAGGAATTGTTGCTATTTATACAAGGGCCACATCTGACATCATCGCCTTCCATATTATAACGTCATTGAGATTCGAACCTGGATTCTAGTAGAACTATTTAGTGATAGGACTTGTATTTTTCATTCTTAGGATTAAATTTTGGATTATATTCACAAACCGTAAGTCATATTTTCCAATTTTTACATTGTTTTTTAGGGAAATAAATTATTTTGTTAAAATATATAAAACTTGTTGTCTTCACTCTTTTCTCTTGTTATTATTGTATGAGCCTACAGGTAACAACTATTTTCCACTCATTTTATATCCCACCTTATTTCCTTAGTGTCAACTCGTAAGGCATTTCACATTGTTTACTATAAAACATACATATTCTGAATTAGTATTTTGAAGACACATATGTTGTATGATATGCATTTTCATTCCTTCTTTTAATTTTATGACGGAAACTAACATTTGTATATATGGTACAGTAATGCCAGGTGTGTACTTGAGTAAGTATCTCTGATGGGAATGGACATACAGCGTACTGCAATCATTCTTGGGATTAAAATTAATTGCTGACAGTTTTATTGTTGTGGTTTAGTTTTTGGTCTGGTTTATTTTCTGATTTTCATATTGTTGTAGGGGTAAAATAATTTCATAAAATTATGTGAATAATGCTTAAGCTTAAATTTCTTTTTAGTGAAGAAGTGAATTCTTTATAGTGTAATAATTATTTCATCAACACTGTTTACAGGTGATAAAATAGAATGTGGCTTCTGTGGATTGCATACGATATATCTATTTATATAGGGTTTTTTAGGAGAAATGGAAATGCACAGACATAATGTAATAATCAGTAGTACATGTACTCTGCAAAAATCGGGAAATAATATGAAATCGGGAGGTTCACATGGAACAACACCAAAAAAACTGGAGATGTTTTCTCCTGGCGTGAGAGTTAACAGGTATGTGCTTAAAGACAGAAGAACATTCAAATGACTTCTTATGAAAAACTGCTCTTAAGAATTTGACTAAACTTTACTGAAATCATTCTGATAAAACCTGAATTACCGGTAATATTGGTAAAAAGTTTCACATAGTTATCATCATTCTCATCCACATTGTCATTACTGTTGTCATCATCACCACCACCACCACCAGTACCTCCACTACCATCATTATTAACATTGTCATCATCATCATCATCATCATCTTTGCCATTATTATTATGGTTTACAATATGGAGTTGACAGTAACAGCAACCAGAATGATTCCTAAATCTTGTCATTATCATTGCCCAGTTCCTTCCCCACCTCCTCCTTCTATTACTACTACCACTTTAAACTAAATTAATATCAGTTTTTGATTGTTTTTGCAGGTAAAACAGAATTCCAGACACGTCACAAATTCAATGAGTCATTCACAAAATATGACATGGAGAGTGAGTTAAGCTTGTAGCTGTTTGCATGTTTGTTTTTTGTTGTTTCTTCCTTTATCTGAGTTTACTTGCAATGTTTGTTTGTCAAGCCAGCTTCATTTTTTTCTTGCCATTGTCCTGCTTGTACAGTGGGTGCAGCTTGCTTTATCTTTTCACGCTTCACTTGCATTAATGGCTAACTTGACAGAAGGGCAACAAGCAGGACATAAGACACCAAGTGCCTTCCAAAGAGGGCAAGAGACATTCTCTTATTTCGGCCTAGGTGAAACACAGAGGTGTTCATGAACATGACTGTCTTCTCCACTATTGGAATGCAGTGATTTTGCACAGCTGATTGGTCACTTAACAAAGCTTACAATTGTTTGAAAAAAAAATTGCACCTAGAGCATATATTTGGTGTTGCTAACATTTGTTTGAATTAGTTACATTTATTTGTTATTAACCAGCATTTAAACTATAATTTACAAAAATTGCCCTTTGTTAAATAATTTAAAAGAAAAACAATTTACGAATTAAGATTTTTATCAGATCATTCCTTTCTATTCAAATTAATTAAAATTTGTAGCTCTTTAATGTGTAGCTGCAGTGACTGTAAGGTATGGTCCTACATCTGTTTTGCATTGTGTGTTATGTGTAGTCTGTCATGCATCAGTCAACATTTGCTATTTTCAACTTCTTCTGAATATTACTGGACCATTTCAAACAAACTTGACAGAGTGCATTCAAACATGAAGGGCTTTCAGGTGTGTACAAACGAGACTGATTTGCCATCAGAAATGGCTGCCATGACTAAAATGTGAGGAATATTTAAATGACCTCATCTCAGAAACTGCTCAACAGAATTTGACCAAATTCAAAAGAATTCATCCCTGAGATCTTTTAATCTTTTTACAAATTATGCTGACTCGTAATCAGATTTGGCCATCACTGAAAAAACATAATATTTTTAAAACACTTCTCATAACAATGTTGAATGATTTCTTGGTGAGAGTTGAGTTAGAAATTGTAACTCATTGAATGAAATGAGAATGTTTTGTATGTTTTTTTTTTACATCCATGATACTTTTTATTTTTAAAATTGGTTGGGGGATACAAACTTCCAAGAGTTTAGGTTGAAACTATACGACTGAAGATACTAATTTAGTTCCCTAGTAAACCTATGCAAACACCATGATATTAAAAATTCAATAACTTTAAATTTCGGAGTACTCATATTAAACCTGTTGCATCCTGGATGTCAGCTTCTCTGCAGAGTAAACCATATGAGCAATGGCATTTTCTGGATCTACATGTTTTTCAAACATGCGCTTTCAATTCCCCACCAGATAGTCAGGTGCCAATTTCAGTAATGGTATGATGTCAACTTAACTATGCTACACCAGTTGATATTTGACTGGCAGTATGATGTCATCTTTGCCATGCCACACCAGTTGATATTTAATTGGCAGTATGTCAGCTTTGCCATGCTACACCAGTTGATATTTGACAGGCAGTGTGATGTCAGCTTTGCCATGCGACACCAGTTGATATTTGACTGGCAGTATGATGTCATCTTTGCCATGCTACACCAGTTGATATTTGACAGGCAGTGTGATGTCAGCTTTGCCATGCTACACCAGTTGATATTTGACAGGCAGTTTGATGTCAGCTTTGCCATGCTACACCAGTTGATATTTGACTGGTAATGTGATGTCAGCTTTGCCATGCTACACCAGTTGATATTTGACAGGCAGTGTGGTGTCAGCTTTGTTTAGCTACATGTATGCTACACCAGTAGTGCTAGTTTGACTATCACAGTAATGCTAGTTTGACTATCATAGTAATGCTAGTTTGACTATCATAGTAATGCTAGTTTGCTAGCATTATATTGACAGCTTGCCCTAACTATCCTATACCAGCAGAGTTTTGACTGGTTTTTGACTAACTTGATAAAAATTTCCTTTTCAGTTCAAACAAGGCTTTGCTGAATATTATAAATTTGATATGATGATTGCTTGAGAAAAGCAAAGTTTAAGAGGCTTTGCATGAAACTTCTGACACTAATAATGAACTGCTGTCAGACAGTAAACCTGGACAGACAGTGTTCTACACTTGTCTTTTTGTTTGACATAGCTTTTTATCAGGTTCATTTAGGTTTATCTGAGCTAGCATTTTGATAGGAATCATAACAGTTCATCTTATATGTGTCATGGTAGGGAAGTAGGCTTAGGAAAAACTCTAACAGAGACAAAGTTTTATTATAGCATCAAACCATAATGCTACAGATCCAACAGATACTATGTGCCTTATATATTTGTAGGGCCCTGCATTCTGTCTGTCCACCTTTCTGTTGGTTTACACTTCTTTTAATGACCAAAGTTTTATAACCATTATCTTTATATGGATGCCATTTGGTAGGTGAACTGCCCATTTACACATAAATATGCCTTTTAAATGTTTTGCCTTTTCAGGTCCATTTTCGATGGAGTTATTGCCCATTTTCCATTAAGAACCATTCAACATATTCTGATATAATTTGGGTGTGAATATTGCCACTTAGGCTTGTACAGTATATGACTCTAATGGGTTTAGTCCCTTGTATTCTATTTTGGACAGACTTATGCACCTTCTCAAGCATATTCTTATCTTCACATGGAAGCTTGGTGTTGGAATTTTGTGAGAACATTTCATTTAGATCTGTATATAAAGGGGGGTGGTCATCTTATTTAGTGCATTTTGGATAGAGTTATAGCCCTTGTTTATAAGTTTTATATCTTTACATCAGATTTTGATCCTTGTCAGCCTCACTAATCAACAATTCCTCGTATTTTGATGCAGTTTTAATTGAAACTGCTGTATCATATAGAGGATAGATATATATTTTTTACATCTTTGTCAGATAGTTGCTTCCTCCATAAAATAATGGAACCATGTCACTTTCTCAATGAACCTTGAAGAAACCATGGGTTATTTGCTTCAGTATATGTGTATGTTCATATGTTTGTGTTACAGTGTCCTTCTTAATTTGGTTTGTATGCTTTTAAAGGAGGAAATAAAGATTATTGCTTTTTTTAAATTGACAATCATTCTGCAGTTTGATGTGAACATTGTTTCATAGACCTACACGTCTTTTATGGTTTTCTTATGTCTGTTCTAATTTGGACAGAGTTATGGCTCTTGTTGGACAGCTTAAATTCTATATATGTGATGTTGCTTGTCAGGATGAGTCCTTGAAGGAGATTGATTGCTAGCATCCCATGCCATAATTAGAGGAGTTATAACCCATGAATGCCAATCTTCTCCTAATTTTCGTTTCCCCAGACAAGTTCCTCTCAGGGTCTATTTGATTACTGGATTAATACTCATTTATAAAAACCAGCAAAAAAATAAACCAAATGTATGAACATTGTGCATCATTTTTGCCAGCCCTACTTTTTTTTCTTTCTTAAACCTCTACTTTATTTAGAAAATTAACGCCATTTTTTTTAACATGGATGGCAGAATCTCCATCTAAATTTTCATTTATAGAATAACACCTGTACCTCTGTGTAAGGCTGTAAAGAACAGAATGTTATGAGTGTCATGCACCCATTGCAAATAATTCATTTTGAAGGTTTTGTGTATGCAGTGAGGGAAATGTTTTTAAAAGTATCATTTACATGAGATAGTTAAACTGGTATGTGTGTTATTTGACTAATTATGATATAGTAATCCCAGTGTGTAAAATGAAAAAAATGATGTTCAACTAATGGCATCTTGCATAAACCAGGTAAATTTTGTGTCCAAAGTTAAATGCTTGATATATTGTGAAAGCCTTAATGTTGTACTGTTTTAACACATGTAATTAGGTACCTCTGCCACAGCAAAGCATTTTTCTTATCATACATGTATCTAACAATGATATAACATTCACGTTGTATTGTAATGCACTGTATGCTTACCTTGCAGCTCATTAATTTTGTAATTCCATTCTGTTTCTTTACTTAAATTAGTATTCTTTAAAAATTCTTTATCTTGTAATATATATCTTCAGTATATATATATTACTATCTTTGGTTTCATTTTGTACTGGCAATGGTCCTTATTGTAATTGCCTTTTTCTTTTTGTCGTTTATTTAGATCCTAGCACATTTCTTCTTCTTTATGTACTAATTATGATCTATTCTGAAAGAAGAAACAAAAACAGAGGAACAAGAGAATAAACTGGAAGCTGAAGAGGAAATTGCAGAGGAAAACTATGGGTCCAGAGTTTCCCTTAAAATGGAGAAAAGCCCTTGGCCTGTGCCAAGAAAAGAGTCAGTTTCTAAGGCAGTCTCAGTAGGGGAAATGGGCTCCAAAACTTTACAAACAAATTCCCTTAAATGTAAGCACATCTCATATTTATTAACATTCATCAAGGCTCTACAGGGTTGTTTGTTAGGCTGTTTATCACATTAGAAATTAACTTCTTGCAAATTGATTGCACTTAAGATTTTACGATTTTTCATTGATGATGACCCACTTTTAATATACAGTACAATGAACATTCAATAATGCAAATTTTCTATTGCATGTTCATGAAAAATACATCTTTGTGTCATTAAAGTTTTATTTGTAAGTCAAAAGTTATTGTTGGGAAAAAATATATACGAGTATCATACAAAATATCCATTTTAAAGACACATATATACTCTCTTATAAGTCATGTTAAACTGCGAACAACATAAACCCTGGTCTGACATTGCATAATGCACCAATAGAACAAGGTCTATGTTTATTCTACTGATTACTCCAAACAAACTGCATAGACCCAGATCTGCCAGCACATAAGGGGTATTTGACAGATCTGTGTTTGTGCAGTTTGGAGTTGGACTTGACTTACAAGCGAGTATATACATGATGCAGAAATTTTTCCCGTGTATGTGAGTAGGAAAGGGAAATTTAACCCAAGGGGATAAGATATTTTTGTAAGGAATGAAGTCTGTCAAATCCCCTAGCTTGTATGTGCAAATCATACTCTCAGAGGGAGTGTGACTTATATCTTGCCAGAACAAAGAGGGAAAATTCTTTTTCTTGCCTTCTTTATGCATCACTTTAAGCAAGAACATTGCAGAATATGAACATTTCATATGTTAAGATGTGCAGCAATGACATCAGGTGTATGACATTATAATGGTAGTGCATGTAAATATTTACTCCTAGGATAAATCTTTTGATTTTCTGTCTGGTAGGCAAGAAAATTTTGTCCTTACCTTGGTATTGCCTTACAGGCAGATTTCCTGATGTTTATAAAACTATAGTCCTGCAACAAGTCTGAGTGCAGTTTGGGAGGATTTCTGTTACAGGTAATTGATAGGGTTCTTTATGAAGTAAGATTGGTGGTCATACATTGTGAATTATTAAGTACAGGAGTCAAATATGATACTTAAGTACAAGTAGCAGCCATTTATTGATTGTCAAGTTCAAACATTGGACACATGATATTGGCGAGAATAATTTGAACCCACCAAAAATCAGTAATTTCAACTGTAGATGTTTAGATGAGTCAGTACAATTGCTTCAATGCAGTATTAGAATTGTCATCATTGCAATATTAGAATTGTCATAATTGCAATATTAAAATTGTCACTGTCAGTGCCAATGTTCTTGAAGAACCTGATGAGCCTTGAACTTAAAACATTTTTAATATTTTATCTTCTTGAAATATTTTGTCAAATTTCTCTTATTTGTATACTCTTTTTTTCTCAGCAAATTTTTATTTACTTTTGATTTTTGTTTGTACACTTAACACTATAACCCTATCTTCAGTAAGTGTACACACAAGGAACACATTTGCTGTACACCTGCTTAAAGATGATTCATGTTGTAGAATATATGTCCTACTTTTGCTTGAAGACTGTTTATGTTGTAGTGTCCATGCCCTACTCTTGCTTGAAAACTGTACATGTTGTATTATGCCCTACTCTTGCTTGAAAACTGTACATGTTGCATTATGCCCTACTCTTGCTTGAAAACTGTACATGTTGTATTATGCCCTACTCTTGCTTGAAAACTGTACATGTTGTAGTATCCATGTCCACTCCTGATTAAAGGTTGTAGATCTTGTCGTATCTGCTTGGCACTTATAGCTGTTTTGTAAAGGTGAACTTGCTGTAGCTGACAGTATTCATTGTTTAGCTGCCAGATATCACTGAAGGTCAGTTTGGTCTTGTAGGGGCTGGCCGCATATTCAGTTTAAAGTACCGGTAACTTGTTGATGATTATATGATTCTGTATTTAGCAGCAACAGCTGATGGCTGTCCTTGAAGGTCAGTATGTCCATATATTGCCGGCTGCCTTTTGAATTCAGAGTAACTTGTACATTATAGAATCCTATGTTTAGCAGCTGTTCTTGGAGGTCAGTATGTCTTTTGAAGGGCTGGCTGATCATTGAATTTGAAGTAACTTGATATAAATTATACAGTTCTGTCATTAGTGGCAAATAGCTGCTAGCTGTCCTTGAAGGACAGTATGTCCTTGTAGAGCTGGCTGCTTAATGAAAGCAAAATAACTTGTCTATTACTTTATGCTTTATAATTCATTCATGAATTGTTATTGTGTAAAGTTGTCATGTGACTTATTTTTGTTTAGCTAGTCTAACTTTTTTTCAACAATATTGGTACATGGTGCCATGTGACAGACTTCCACCCAATGGACTCACTTTGATTGTAATTACTTGAATTTAATTTTGCATTTCGTTTAAGGATTGAAGAAGTTCATTCATATAGCACTGTTACAGTTCAGTTGTTTAAACAAATTAAATCATGTCACATGTCCACTATATGACCTTGTAATGTGATTCACATGTATTTACTAAAAATAATTTATTATTTATTATGTATGCTGTTGCAGCTGCAGAGAATATGACAGACTCTCAGACTTCATTAAGATCAGGTAGATTTGACTTGTGTGGTTTGCTTTCTTACTTATTTACAGAAGATAAATCTGATTGCAACACATTGACACTTGCTTATGTTTTTAGCTAAATAAAAAAAATATAGAAAAACATTAATACAACAAAACATGCTTGATACAGTGTATCACAATATAAAATTTATTCAACATAGTATATACAGTTTAACATGGCAAACTTAGATGTGTTCTCTTTGCTTCTCTAGAACACTGCTAATCTTAAGAGTACTTATTTGGAATGGTGCTACTAATCCTAAGATTGCTTCTCTGGTGAGTGTGTGTTTGTGTGTGTGTGTGATTTGGGTTTTTAATGTAGCTTTAAAAAAATTTCAGTCATATTGCTACATTGTCTGCAATGTGGCAGTTTATAGTGATGTCTAGCACAGGGGCATCATGCCGCAGGCATGTAGCATCATGCCCCACCCAGTAACATTATCCTGACACCAGGCTGAACAGTCCTTACACTAACCTCTTAATGCTGAGCGCCAAGCGAGGCAGCTGCTAGTACCATTTTTATAGGTCTTAAGTATGACTGGGCTGGGTTCCAACCTGCGACCTTCTGCATTCGAAGTAGATGCTCTAACCACTTAGGCCACTAGAGCGGTTATCTGGAATGCTACTGATCCCAAGATTTCAGATATATGGTGCATTATTTTATGACGTTCATTCTGCTTAATAATTTAACATGAAAAGTGTAAACTCTGAGTTGCTGGCATATTATGTGATTGTAGATTTCAGTCTACACTGTTTGCATTTGGATGCCGTATGTACTCACTCAAAAGTCGAGTCCAGCTGCAAACTACACAGATCCAGCAGAGCTGGAAGATCTGGGTCTATGAAGATTTGTTAGGAGTAATCAGAAGAGCAAACAACATAGACCCAGATCTGCTGGCACCTTATGCAGTGGCAGATCAAGGTCTATGTTGCTTGCAGTATGACTTTTTTGTGAGTATATTTGGTATGTGTCAGACCCGGAATAAGTTACTTTAAACATGTAATCAGTTAAATTGCAATTGAATTTGAAGATTTAATTGTAAATCCAAGTACAATTAGTCACTTCTGGAACAAAGTATTTGATTGAATTTCTTTTCGGAATATAATCTGTTGCTTCTTTGATAACTTTCGATCAAGGAATTTTGTTATAATGTCACCCATGTTTTGTATGTTATTTTTAATTTTAAGAGTGACAAAGTGTCATGTCTATGTTCATAATTAAACATGTTTTACAGTTTGAAGAAAATAAGATATATGCTGGGTAAGATATTCTGAATTGAAAATTCTTTTTTCTCAATGCCTATTGAACACCACTTTGATGGCCTAGTGGTTAGAGCATCCGACTCCGATGCCAGGTCGAGGGTTTAAACCCTGGCCCAGTCATACCAAAGACTTTTAAAAATAGTACTAACAGCTGCTTCGCTAGGTGCTCAGCATTAAGGGGTTAGTGTTAGGACTGGTCAGCCTGGTGTCAGGATAACAGGAGGTGATTTTGCCCACTGAGTATAACATCTGTGTATCCCTGGCACTTGAAAAGTGTCCCCTTGTTGGGCTCCTTGGTGGGCGGGAAGTACAGGTGCTGAATTTTAAACAAACCAACATGGAAATTTCCCAAAAAAAATCAACTCAGATGCACCAAAACTGGATCTGACTCAGATGACAAACCATGTAGTGTGGATTCATTTCCATGCTTAATGGTTATACAATCTAAAGATGCCTCAAAACCGCTTACCGCACTCTCTCTTTCCCTTTGTGATTGAAAAGACAATAACGGGATCGATTCGTACACCAAAAAGTGTTAAAATGTTGAAATCGGGCTGCCTTCTTGTTGAGTGTGAGCGTCAAGGTCAAACAGAAAACATGAAGAAAATGAAAACATTCTTCGATATTCCAGTGACCTCATTCGCCCACACAACACTCAATACATCCAAAGGCATGATTCGCTGTCGGGACTTGGCTGGAGTCAGCGACAAAGATATCAATGAAGGAATGAAAAACGAAGGTGTCACTGCAGTCTGTAGAATATGTATTAAATGTAACAACAATCTGCAGGACACCAACACCATTATACTCACCTTCAACAAACCAACAGTACCCAGAGTGGTCAAAGTTGACTTTTTGCAAGTGAAGGTTGATGTATACCTACCAAACCCCCTTTGATGCTACAAGTGTCGGAAATATGGCCATCATGAAGACCAATGCTCAAAAAGCCAAATATGTGGCCGATGTGGAGACCATTCTCATCAGGAAACCAAGTGTAGAGCTACTCCGCATTGTGTCATCTGTGGAAAGGAGCACCACGCCAATTCCAAGGATTGTGATACCTGGAAACAGGAAAAGGAAATACAAAGGGTAAAGTACACATCTAACATTCCCTATCCAGAGGCCAGAAAGATTGTACAGGCAAAAACATCTCTTCCTGTCCCATCCTTCTCCACTGTAGTGAAGAACAATCCCAAAAAAACAAAGGACGCTCAAACACAGACAGATCCAGCTGATTCAACATCAGGCTCTAACACACCCCATTACCAAGCACAGAAAAACATGGCATCTACTCAAACAACCTTCAATAATACCCCACCTCCGAAATCACCAAGGAATAAAAACAAATCTCAAGGAAATAGGCAGCAAAAGAGGTCAGATGACCCCATCAAACACTAACGGGTTTGGAGACATTGAGAACATGGATGCAGAAGAAACTGCTTCATGTTCTCAGGGTGGCTCCAGACCTACCAAAAAAGTCATCCCCGCACTTTCCAGTCTCCCTTGAAAATATTAACTCGAATAACTCAGAAAGTTATAATCAAGCATTTTCACTGTTGGAGCTTATGGAATCTTTGAATAAGGCCCATGATACATCCACTGGGCCTGACGATATACATTACCAGTTTTTGAAACACCTTCCAGAACCATCATTAACAGTTCTTCTGGAAATCTTCAATGATTTATGGATTGCTGGTAACGTACCAAAAATTTGGAAAGAAGCAACAGTAATACCAATTCCCAAACCAGGTAAAGATAGCACAGACCCTACCAACTATAGACCCATAGCACTGTCGAGCTGCGTGTGCAAAATAATGGAATGAATGATCAGTTCTTGGCTGGTATGGTATTTGGAAACCAGCAATTTAATATCTCCTTTCCAAAGTGGCTTCCATTATGGTTGTAGCACCAATGATCATCTGGTTAGACTGGAAACATTTATTTGTGATGCTTTTATCAAGAAGGAACATTTAGTAGCGGTTTTCTTTGACTTAGAAAAGGCCTATGATACGACATGGAAGTACAGGATACTAAATGACCTGCACAATCTGGGCCTAAAAGGCCATCTGCCCTCTTTCATATCAAACTTTCTCTCAGAGAATTCAAGGTACGAGTGGGCTCCACCCTCTCTGATATGCACGAGAAAGAGATGGGTGTGCCCCAGGGCAATATTTTATCTGTGACACTTTTCAGCATCAAAATCAATAGCATCACCAAGTGTTTGGCTCCAGGTGTGGATTGCTCTTTATACGTTGATGACTTTCTATGTTATCGATCAAAGCACATGCGTACAATTGAAAGACAACTACAGCAAAATGTCAACAAGATTCAAAATTGGGCCAATACTAATGGTTTCAAATTCTCTAAATCAAAAACAGTATGTATGCATTTCTGTCAGTAACGAAGACATCATGATGAACCTAAAATCACGCTGGACGGAACACCTATTCCAGTTGTTGAGGAAACAAAGTTTTTAGGTATTATCTTTGACAGAAAACTGACTTCTATTCCACACCTAAAGAACTTGAAAGTTAAATGCTTGAATTCTCTAGATCTGCTTGAAGTAGTAGCGCACACTGATTAGGGTCCTGATAGAAAAGTCATCCTCAATTTATATAGAACATTTATTCGCTCCAAACTAGACTATGGTTGCGTTGTTTATGGTTCAGCTAGGAAGTCCTATTTGAGGATGCTTGACCCAATTCATCATCAAGGAATAAGACTCGCTCTGGGAGCATTTTAGACATCCCCATGTGAAAGCCTTCTCGTTGAAGCGAACGAACCACCTTTATCACACCATAGATCAGTGTTACAATGTGCATGACGTTAGGGAGCTCTTTGATAATAATAATAATAATAATAATAATAATAATAATAATAATAAAGACTTTATTTAAAGAGGGTAACTCAGTTAGCTAAGAGCTAATCTACCTTGAGGCCCTCATACAACGGAATTTATTTATTTTAGCTGCATCTCTGAAGCCACTGGACATACTGGGTTTGGAAGAAGGAAATAGAGTGGGCGTTTCTAATCTCAACTGGAATACTGTTCCAGAGTAAAGTTCCAGAGTATTGGAAACTTGTTTTAAATAATTCCTTATTTGGTTTGGGAATTTTATACTGTTTGGTAGACATGGATCGCAGGTGGGGAGTATTACCATGTAGCCTATACTGGAATAGTGATTGAAAATATTCAGGAGCACTATTATTGATACAGTGAGCATGTCTTGTGTTATAGAATCCCTGAAGGAAGTAAACATTTATTATAAGCTATAGCTTTTATGCTATCACCTCGAGCAGTTTTATGTGATGTATATACCATCCCTTAATTTTAATTACCTTTCATCTGTCTTTATTAACATACACCTTTTACATTCCCTGTTGATCGGGAAGCTTTATTTATTTATTACCATTAACATCTTATCATTTTACTTTCAACTGTTTGGTTTCATTTCGCTGGTCGATACAAAACAATTTACCACTTTTAAATGATCAAAGATATAACCTTTTGTATGGCGCTAGATAGCCTAACAATGCTGGTGTACCGTAAAAATACAGTCAATCAACCAACCAAGTTTACTCCATTTGTATTGCCACTAAATGGCCTACTTGTCACCTACTTTGCTCCATTTGTATTGCCACTAAATTGCCTACTTGTAGTGCTGTCCATTAAGACACTCAACCTGACCTTAAATTATTGTATTATTAACCATTTTGTTCGTAAAAAATGTAAAATCAGTTAAAGTTGTGTCATGTTTTATTAAGAAAGTAATCTTCATTACAATGTATATTTTATTTATCTTTGATACAATGTATATTTTATTTATCTTTGACACAATGTATATTTTATTTAAAGTATTTTGCAACTACTTGTATTTAAAAAAAAATTGATTAAAATTACGTTTGTTTGCTTAGAAAAGAAAATTAGTAATCAATTACAGGTAATTAAAATTACTGATTACAGTTAACCCATGTTTGATATGAGTTAGACACTGGTAAACATGATTACTGTTATAAACATCAGCATTACATAGAATTAAGTGGAAGATTTGAAATGTTTTGATGTTGGATAGGTTTTTAATAAGTACCAGTATTCACACATAATGATAATGTATAGAGTCACTACTATATATTGTGAAGTCAGCTTTATAAAGTATGATGGGAAGGAGTGTGAACAAAGAAAGCTTTGAATTGCACTTTTAGTCTAATATTGCTTTATCACTATCAAAATGACACAGAAAATGAAATATATTTTCATTACATGTATAAATCTGGCTACTCAAGTTAACATGAGTTCAGTTAGGAAAATTGATCTTTCTTAATGTCATTCACAGATGATACCATATATACTTGCTTAAAAGTCAAGTCAAACTTTAAACAACAAAGATCCTGATCTGCCAGAGCAAAATGCACCTGCAAATCAGGGTCTATGCTGTTTGTTATACAGATTACTCCTAACAAACTTCACAGACCCAGATCTGCTGGTGCATTATATGACAGCAGATCTGGGTTTGTGCAATTTGCAGTTGGACTCGACTCATTAGTGAGTATATATGATAGATACAGGAAGAATACTTTTGGATTACCAGCTACATTTATTCTACAAACATTAATATAGTGTGTTAATTCCATTTCTAGCAGGGCAGATGGGTTCCAGAAGATCCCTCATCAGCATTGGTATTTATTTTAATTTTCATATCTTCTGGTGTGAATTTTCCCCTTCGCTCTGCTGGGATTTTTCTTTTTTGTTTTATGAAACATTTTTTACATGCTGCTAGCTGCTTTGATAGATTTTCTAGCTGTGAGTCTCATTTTGACATGACTATCAGGATAACTTTGTGAATGATGCTGATAATAAGTGTGACAGTGGTGACTCTTTACTATATGTACTCACTTATTAGTTGAGTCCAGCTGCAAATCAGCAGAGATTCAGATCTGCCATCACTTAATGTGCCAGTAGATTTGGGTCTATGCAGTTTGTTAGGAATAATCAGAAGAACAAACAGCATAGATTCTGATCTGACAGAGCATTATACAATGGCAGGTCAAGATCTGTGTTGTTTGCAGTTGGACTCCGCATATATGCAGGTATATAAAATACCCTTCCTGCTTAATCATCCCTTTTGGTATCCATGTGTGTGTTGGTGAGCAAAATAATCGACAGAATAAATGACAGAATTCATTGAAAGTTTGTGAGATGATTGGGGTAATAAAAGGAAGAAACGATTACAACTGTTGAACTTCAGAGCCAATAGCTGCTATACTACTTTTGGCATAATGAATAATAGTGGAATTTAGTATACAGTGTAATTTCTGATAGGATCTCCCATCAAAACTAATGGTTTTCTACCATAGTTTATGTTGTACTAATTGTAAGCACTGTTCACAGGTGAGAAAATCAGTCAGGTGGTGGCATTGCTTCCAGATTCCCTTCTGGTTTGGTAGCATTAAAGCAACAAATAAACATGCTGAAGATTTTTCATGACAGAACAGTATAGATGGTGCAAGTGTTTGTCAAAGTTTTCCAGTATTTCTCTAAAGGTTTTAGATGTATCCAATAGAGTTTTGATGTACATTTAGCACCACCTTACTCAGATCAATTTTAAAACCCCTGCCTCTAGGGTATAGAGTAATTTTTATGTTTTTCTGACCATACTTATTCAGATTAACATGGATACCCCTCACCTTTCAGGTATACAGTAATTCTTCTATCTTTCTGTTCATTTATACAAGGATTAATTTTATTAGTGCAGTTAGTTCTCCTTTTCTGATGTATTGGCACGATATATATCAGGGTCATAACATGAATATGCACATGTTGTCAAATCACTTTGTTCCTACAATTTGTATAAGAGTTATTGCCCTTTCTGACTTGAAGCTGAATGCAGTGTATGATAGAATCTTCTGAAAGCAGCTAGTCTCACAGATTTCAGTGTAGGTCACCATGATGCTCAGAAAGTGTTATGATCACTTGGGGCCTGATTTAGTGTACAACAAAATCTTGTGAACAAATCTAGTCTTACAGTATTTGGTGTTTGCTTGAAACTTTGTACAGTATATGTTTCAGTCATCATTTGAAGAGCACATGTTCACTAATTACTTTACTCTTGCTGTTCTTGTTATAGTTAATTGCCTCATTTGTCCTATGGATAAATACAGGGTAAGAAAGAATCTTGTGAAAACATCTTGTTTTGATGTTTATTGGACATCTTGTTCTTTGTTTATTTGACATCTTGTATGGATGTTTATTAGACATCTTGTTTTGATGTTTATTGGAGATCTTTTGATGTCTATTGGATATCTTTTGCTGTTTATTGGACATCTTTTGATGTTTATTGGACATCTTGTTTTGATGTGTATTGGACATAGTGTTTTGATATTTATTGGAAATCTTGTTTTTTGTTTATTGGACATCTTATTTTTATGTTTATTGGACACCTTGTTTTTGATGTCTAATGATCCAAGACCAGAGGATTTTATGTGATGGCCTCATGTCCATCATCCTTCTTTTGTTTGTCTGTTAGCACAAGTTTCTTATCTTAATTCTTCCTAAAATGCTTATAGGATTACTGTGAAACTTTACACACATGTTCATCCCAAGATGTAGTTGGCCCTAAAGAAAATTATACCACTTGGACATCCAATATGGCCATAAAAGCTGCCATCTTGAAAATTTTCTCATTGCTACTTCTGCATGGAAAGTCAAATTGACATGGGGTTCCATCAGAAGACATCTAATGATGTCTTGTCGGTCCTAGATGAAAATGATAATGATCTGACTTGTAATGTTGTAATGTGGCCATCTTAAAAATCTTGTTATTGTTACGTTTCCTGAATGGATGGTCATATTGACCTGCAGTTTCTACCAAAGATCTTTTGATGTCTAGTTGGTCTTAAATGAAAAATGATGCTGATCTGACATCCAGTATGACCACCGTGGTGGCCATCTTCAAAATGTTGTTATTGCTAATGATCATAAATGGATGGTCATATCAAAATGGGGTTTAGCAAATAGCTTCTTATGAAGTCTAGTTGGTCCTAAATGAAAATGGTGCATCCAGTGTACCCAGCAGGATTGTCATCTCCAAAACATTGTTATCACTACACCTTGTAAATGCATTATCATATTCAACATGAGATTTTCACCGTAAGACTTCTTATGATGCCCAGTTGATCCTAAATGAAAATAATCCTTATCTTATATCCGATATGACTACTGTGATGGCCATCTTGAAAAAAAATCTTTCTATTGCTACTTCTTCTAAATAGATGTATCAACATCAGGTCTTTGACAAAAGACTTCTTATGGTTGGTTCTAAATGAAAATGTTGCTGATCAAAATCCAGTATGACCATCTTGAAATTCTTGATATTGCTACTGCTAAATAGATGGTCATATTGACATTGGATTTTCACCAAAATGACTTCTTATAATTTCTTGTTGGTCCAAATTGAAAATGGTGCTAATCTTAAAGCCAGTAAGACCACCAGGATGGCCATCTTGAATATCCTGTTATGGTTACTCATCCAGAACAGATGGTTGAATAGACAAGAACTTTCTACCAAAAGATTTCTTTTAGAGTCTAGTTGGTTGTAAAAGAAAATGGTGCCAATCTGATATCCTGTATATAGGCTCACTATCCATGTATATAGTTGAAAGCAGTGCCAATGTGTCAGCCCAAAATTTTAAAAATGTTGTGACAGTTACTTCTTCTAAACAAATGGTCAAACCAGCATTTAAAAGAAAACTTTGTTCAATATACCAGGTACAGTTTATTCCTGTCTTAAGATGATGCTGATCTGACCTCCGTAATGGCTGCCTTTGACGGCCATCCTGAAATCACTATATGGATACTTCTAAACAGGTGATTTTTGAAATAGGGTTTTAACTAAATTACTATCATAGCAGTATGAAGCAAGTTCCAAATGAACCTCCAAAAATGACACCAAACTGACGATCCTGAAAAATCATATCACTACTCCTCTTGCATGAAAGTTGGCATTGGGTTTTTCTTTAAAAGTCTTATTGTCATATTGATATGGTTTTGAATGAAAATGGTACAGATCTGATCACCTGCATAACCACACTTTTGTGAAGGAGTTTTGAAAAAGATTTAACTGACCTTGGAGTGAAGTCAAAGGTCATTGCTTACATTTTTGTACTTCATTGATCTTATATATGAATGAAGTGATTTCTACATAATACAAGTAAAATTTGTCCAGACTTTGTGTTTAGTTACATTTCAATGAACATTTTGATTGTCAGCACTCTGACAGTGATTTTAAGGTAATGCACTATTCAGGTTTATGAGCATAATAACAAACAAACATGATTGGATTTTTATCAAATCCAGTTTGTGGATATATTAGATGAATACATTGGATGACTCCATTTAAATAATGGGATGAAGGGGGAGGGGGCAAATATTAATAATAGGTTTAATGAAATTTTGGACATAAGTATGTCTTGATATTGTCTGAGACAAGTTGAATAATTATGTTGCTGGGATCAATGTCAGTGGCCATGACACAGAGTTTTATCCTGTACCTACATTTATGTCATGAACATGTTAACTCAAGTATGTAAGAAAATATTTTCATTGCCAGATTTGGTATATTGGAGTGCCCAAATTTATTAGAGGTGGTTTAAATACTCTGCAGTTAGAAAGACGAAATGGTCTTATCTTGGATGCGAGGAAGTTATTTTTGGCCATTAGAGTGTCATTTCCTCCAAGTGACTTTTCTTCATGGATTTCTGTTATACTTTGGTTATCATCTGCAGATGCATGCATGGACAGTTTGTTTTTGTGTCTTATTGCCCATTGTGGCTTACATCTAGATGTGCTGACAAAATTGTGTTAATGCAGCTACTCATGCGGTTTTTAATGAATTGCTGTAAAACTTAGTACACACTATATATCATCATCATCAGAAGTTGTACATGTTGACTAATCATTACACATTATTTTTGGTAGAGTTATGTGCTTTATTTGACTTTTATTGCATTCTAATGTGGTACAGGTGGAATGTAGCGGAGGTGGAGGTATCTCTATGTGAAAAAAATCAATCAATATTCCTGTAATTGCAAATATGCTTTGAATGTACGGTGAAGTTCTTGTCAAAGGTTCACCTGCATTTTTTTGAAAGGCTTGACTGTAAACAAACCAACATGCAATGGAACACAGATTTCACATCCGGATCATCACCAAGACCTTATTACTCACTGTACACTGTCAACGAAACACACACAGACAACCACACCATAAGCTCATATTCTAAAGAATAAACAGTTGCCTTTAAATCCATACCAAGCATGTCTAAATCTAACTCTTGTATCACCACCAAACGGAGACAGGAAAAAATGCTCTAAAAATAGTCTGGGACTACATTCATGGGTACTGAACCGGAATTATTAATTGTGGCCTGATTCCACTTGGCCTGGAATGTCTTGGTAAACTTAACTGCAAGCTACAGTCAGTTGAGGATGCAGATGTAGCAGTTTTAGAAGGATTGACTGTCACTGTAGAAGGATTGACTGTCACTGTAGAAGGAGAAGGATTGACTGTCACTGTAGAAGGATTGACTGTCACCATGTATGGCTGAGCTTGTGCCGCAAAAAAGTGTTTGAATGAGGAAAGTTTGAATTTGTTTATACAAATGCAACAAAAAAGTCTTTGATGCAATAATAACAAACTGTGCATCCTTCTGTGGCATGCAAGAGTGCCATTCAGCAGGGCTTAGAAGAAAATGATGGATACACAGGCACATGACCCCATATCATATCCAGTATATGGAGTCCAGCACTTTCACTTGTATGTGGGCCTAATTTAGCTAGTTTGATAAGTAAGACTGGAAAACTAAGTGATTAATGGCAGCCAAATCAGACAACCATCCCAGCAATAACAGAATATGCAAAAAGGCATATGAAGCAGATTGGGACCTTCTCTTACCCCAACCATTTGGGTGCATACTCAGTTTAATATACATGTATATTGCAGTTTTATTAACCTGAAATACAGATCAGATAATAATATGTTTTGTTGGATATGTTTGAAGTTATGATATCAAATAGCAACCATTTTTTGAGTTGGTATTACCGTGCCACTAATAACTGTTTTACTATGACTAATTTCCTCTTTTTTCCCAAAAATGTGTGACAATTAGTCAAATGCAGGCCATATGCATTCCTTTCATCAATAACCCTTTGAACATCTAATATGGTTTCATTTCTTGTCATTTAGTCTTGAGAGTGAATTAAATCATCAAAGATTTAAAATGGAAGATGAGGGTGGATTTGGATGAACCATTGTTAATCACATGTAGCAATGATAATTTTTGTACTTCATTGTATGCTGACTTTGAATAGTAACTTTCACTTCATAATTTGAAGCATGATAATATTGAGGCAAGGTTTTACACTTCCAGTATAAAGCAAAACTTTTGGCTGCCATTTTGGGGTAATATGGTAGGCATTTGGAAAATAAAGGAAATTTGTATGTGGCAAACATACTTTTATTTTAAAGTTCTAAAACTGGCAGCATTTCATATTTCTACTAAGTTTAACCCGTGTATCTCCACCTGAACTAATTTTGCAACACACCCTCCACTTTATAGTCTTGAATAACGCTTTATTGCCAACAAGTTCCTTTCTGCAAATGGCACTTGTACTATAGCTCCATGATTTCTAAGTACATGTATCTTGCTTTACATGACTGTGTCAATCTACAATCAGTACTATAATCCATGATTTCTAAGCATCTGGTTTTACATGACTGTGGCTATCTACAGTCAGTACTATAGTCCATGATTTCTAAATATTTGGCTTTATTTGACTGTTGATCAGTGAAGTTGTTTACATTTACTTATTTTTATGACTGGTTTAAAATACTAGAAAAGAATTACCAAACCAAATGTATTTCTTGCACCATCGTCTTTAGATACATTGAACTATATTCTAATGGCATAAAATGCAACAGTATAATTCTTGTTTGTATCGAGTCACATTACTTGTTAGTCACAGCTCTACTTAAAAGGGAGTCATTTAATTTTTATCATTTTTAAAACCAGATTTTATAAAATTTTATAATATGGAATGCAGGTCAACATTTATGGATTAAATTCTTAATGATGGTATGGTATGTAATATTGTAGGATATTTAAATCAGCATTTCAGTATCATTCATAAACTTTCCAATTCTCCATTAAGAGTTAAGATAATGTCTAGATTATTACAAAATATTGATGATTTACATTTAATGCTAATTTTTTTGCTGTCAGAATGATTAGAAATGTATACAGATTTTATGCTGAAATATTTTCATGTTTTCTCTGCATACTATATAACGTTCATTTTTTTATGTCATGTGACTTTGATCTCTCCATGCAGTTTTGATTTTCTTAATCAATTAAAAGTGAAAAAAAGGATTTTTTTGTCACCCTCACTCAAATTACTTCCCTTCTGCAGAAAAGGAATACAGAATGCCTGTTCCACCTCCGAGAATGTCTCTATTACGTACCCTCTCGGAAGGTAAACCTTCCTAACATGGCTTGCTTGTAAGCTTGCTGTACAGCTTTACTAAAACAATTGGCAAACTAAGGGCATGTGGCATGAAAGGTATGAACAACTTGAAATGCCTGGTCTTCAATTTTTGTTTCAGCTCGTCTTGCCAGTGGCTTGTATCATGGTATGGCCCTGCTTCCATTATGCTTCTGTTATTAAACCTTGAACATTTGCTGCATTTTTACTTCTGATGATGAACAGCAGTGTCAGATTTTTGTCAGTTTACTTTGCAGGAATGTACTTTAATGCATATAGTTGTGATTGGGATGGCATTTCTAGCAGTGATGTGGCTTCCATAGCAACTAGATAAAAACAAGAAAATTATCTGTCTTCAGCATCTTTTTCAGAGCCTCATTTTGATAAATCATGTGAGGTATGTCCTTTGGGATGTTGCTTGTCAAATGTCTGCTTCTTTAGCAACCAAATTTAAAAACATTTTTTTTCTTCTTCAGAATGGTTCTACTAATTTTGATCAGACTTTGTACATATGAAATTAATTTTTATTATGTGCTAGTACCAAGATTGTTTCCAAGCTTCCTACATTTCTGTAAACATTTTTTTAACTTCACTATTTTTACTACCAAAGTTTTACTTGGCACTATACAGCCATGATTGTACTGATGTGTTGTTAAGTTATATACAAACTGTACATACTTCAGATGTTTCGTTCTTCACCTCCAGACCAATGAGTAATTGTTGATCCAACTTTTTTAGAACTATTTCTTTTGACATGATTTACCAAATTTGTTTCCAAGGTGGCCTCCACAGAAGGGGTATTGTTTCATAGGCAGCTGCTGTATACATGTAGGTGAATGGAATACTGAAGAAGTGTCCAGGATGGCTTCCGTAGCAATTGTATTGTTTCTGTAGAATCCAGGTATAAAATATGTTATTGACTTTTTTGATCATACTTGAATGGGATTATTCTTCTTCATGGCCATTCAAGTTACCTTTCAACAAACCATTGTTGCCTGACTATGATCCAATTTGGCATGCTACAAAAAACAAACAGGAATTGAAGGATCTCAGTCACAATGAGCTTCACCAGTTTGACAAAACATAAATGGAAGCAGTCTGGCATTATTTTGGCATAAAATCAAAATTTAATCTACTGCCAAGTGTGGCCTCTAAAGTAGAAAAAGACTGAAAAACTGACAGGAAAGGAAACATTAAAAGTAAAACAAGGATATAACTTTAATTACTCTGCGCATATATAATTTTTAGTTGTCTCCCATCTTTCTCATCCAGTGCATTATTTGATAGTCATCAGACATAAAAGAAAGGATTTTTTAATATCCTGCTATAAGTTGGAGCATATTGTGATGTTCATCTGTTCCTTATATTGTTTTCACACAGTACCTCAAGTTCTCCATCATCTAGAGTTACCAGATTTTATGTGTATCTTGCATTTGGGGTAAGAAAGAAAACTTGTAATGTTTAGTGTCGAGAAGACAGTGGTCAAGGTCACTGAATAAAAGAAGAAAAATGGTTTCCACACAAGAACATTAGTTCTACATCACAGATGTGGACCTAACTTTGTAAATGGCTTGCACTTGAGATAAGGAAGAAGCCTATTTATGAGGGTGAAAAAGTTGAGAGTAAGGTCACTAACTCATATAATGAAAATGGTTCTACACAATAGCATTAGTTTTACCTTACAGACCTAGACCAAAGTTTGTGAATGGCTTGCACTTGGGGTAAGGAAAAAGCCTATCAATTTGGAGATCAAAATGTCAAAGGTCAGGGTCATTGTAACCAAAACAGAAAAATAATACCTCTATTTCAGGTTCAGTTCTCTGCCAGTTTTGTACCTTCACCAAAGTTTGTGCATGTTTGGCATATTGGGTAAGAAAGAAACCTGTTGATTTGGGGATCTAAAGGTTCATTGTCAAGGTCACTGATTGAAACAAAAAAAATATTTTTTGCATGATAACTTTAGTTCTAAAACAAGTACCTTGATCAAAGATTCTTGAGGGCTTGCACATAAGGGATGAAAGAAGCCTCTTGATTTTGGAGTCAAAGGTCATGATCATTATTTGCTGAAAGAAAAATGTTTTGTAGAATGACCTCTATCCGCTTTGTGGATTTACCTGTAATAATAGGAGTCTGTAATGTTCTACCTATGCAAATTTCATAAATTTATTTGAAAACTCATTGAGCTAATACCCTATATACTTGCAATTAAGTTGAGTCAAACTGAAAGCTGTACAGACCCAAATCTACTATTGCATAATGCACAAGAAGATCTGGGTCTCTGCAGTTTATTAGGAGTAATCTGTCAAACATACAACTTATATGCAAACGCATTGTGCTATGGCAGATCAGGGTCTTTGTTATTTGCAGTTTGCCTCGGCTTATAAGCGAGTATAGACAGTATTTAATGGGCCTTCCCCCCCAAAAAATGGGTTCAGGGATAGTGGAATAGGCCTGATGCACTCTCCCATATATCATGAAAGGTGACTAATGGAGCAATTTTTTGATCTGGAATTGTGTCCCTTGATGATGTTCCAGTTGAGAAGTAAAGTTTTGCTCTGGGATTGTGTCCATTGATGATGTTCCAGTTGAGAAGTAGAGTTTTGCTCTGGGACTGTGTCTCTTGATGATGTTCCAGTTGAGAAGTAGAGTTTTGCCCTGGGATTGTGTCCCTTGATGATGTTCCAGTTGAGAAGTAGAGTTTTGCTCTGGGACTGTGTCTCTTGATGATGTTCCAGTTGAGAAGTAGAGTTTTGCCCTGGGATTGTGTCCCTTGATGATGTTCCAGTTGAGAAGTAGAGTTTTGCCCTGGGATTGTGTCCCTTGATGATGCTCCAGTTGAGAAGTAGAGTTTTGCTCTGGGACTGTGTCTCTTTATGATGTTCCAGTTGAGAAGTAGAGTTTTGCCCTGGGATTGTGTCCCTTGATGATGTTCCAGTTGAGAAGTAGAGGTACCTTGTATTACTAATATACCCATTTACCACAGTATTTTTTCTGGCGGTATCTAGTATGGTACTTTTTCACTGTATTGGTACTTCAGTAGTTTTCATCTGTATGGAATGTATGGAAATTCCTGAGTAATCTTGTTATGAATTTAGTAATATTAACAGCATGGTTTCATTTTTCATGACAAAATAACATTTTTGTTTTTGTCTATAAAACAGTTGTATTTGTCTAAAATTAATTTTGAATATTTCATTATAAATATAATTATATTTATGGTCCTTTGATGACATGTTTGATATGTGTCATGTATGAAAATGTGGTGGCTAGGTGGGATGTTTAAAAGATACATGGGTCAAATCCAACTTTCGAAAAAATTTCCAATTAAAAAAAACAAAAAAAATATGTAATTTCTCAAGTCCACTAAATATTTATTGTTTTTTGAGTAAGTGTGTTTTATATTTACTAGTCCTCTCTGATAAACATCTTGCCTGGGTGTAGGCATCCCACCCAAAGTTTCCCTACATATCATTACAACTGTGTAGCAAGTTAATTGTAGGCTTGAGTGGCAACACTTCCTAATTTTATCAACAATCTCTATCATGCACAATGTCAGTGTCTTTCATAAGGTATAGCTTAATCATCCCACTTCAGTCACAGTTTTTGGATTACAACTTATACAACAATAAACTACCCATCTCAAATTCTGGACAGGGCTTTAACAAAACAAGACAAAAAAAGAAAACTTTCTGATCTACTGAATCCAATTCACAGGGATCATGACTCTGCAGTTTGATAACTAGTGATCTTCACATATAACAAATATAGCCACTTCAGTGTGCATTCTGGTCCTTTGGGTTGTTGTTAGCCTTGCTATGCCAGCCATATTCCAAAATCCAGGTATGTTTGTAGATAGAATTGGCTTAATATTAAGCAACTCTTTATTAAGAGATAGCTTTTCAAGTAAACACATTGGTTTCATGGGTAAATCATTTTCGAATAAGATAAAGGATTGCAATGCATCAGTTGCACTGTTTGTGTAAAAATGGATAAATCCAAAATATTTGCAGGCACTTAAACAAACCTCAGATAGGCTTCTAAGAGTTCGTTGTGCCACATGACATTGTTTTTGATTGTGCCACATGACATTGTTTTTCATTGTGCCACATAAGCGTTTGTTTACTTTCCTGTCATATATGTGGCAAATGGTATGTAGATGAGCCAAAAGGGAATTTAAATTTAAAATTAAATTTAAAGTGAAAATGAAAGAAAATTTCAGGCCATCTACAAAAAGAATACTCCAGTATCAAAATGCTTTAACTTATCCAACCACAACTTAGATTTTGTTCAGTATGAAATATTTTGTCTGACACAGACTTGTCTTCTTCCAACATTACATGTAAAGACTAACACCAATTACACACATCATATTTGATAGGGATCAACATCTAGCAGTATGTTTAAGGTGAATTCAGGCATTTTATTTCATTTCTTAAAAGAGCACAGTTTATATCAACAATTGTCCTTGGGATTTTAAAGATTTTACACATTCTTCACTTTATTTTGTTTTGACTTTTTCTCAATACCTATATTTACTCTGCAATGTAATACGCTAACACAGATCAGTTCCATGAAGTTATCTTGAAGTAATAAATAGAGATAATAGTTTCTTTTGTATTTATATATGTACATGGTTTGAAAGTACATCAGCATAACACTGGCTACATAGTGGAAATTAAAGGTAAGTTCTAAAAAAATTTAAAATTAAAGAATGGCCAAATATAAAACTTCAGAAATATTCACCCAAGCATCTCTAAGTAAACATGTACACATAGTGCAAGAAGATAAAGGATAAAAGGTAAGGATGTTAAAATTGTAAAAGTAATATATCAAATAAATGATACAGGTAACAAAATTTAATTCTTAAAAAGTACCAGAAGGGTAAAATTTGTTGTATTAACTTTGCCTCAAAAAGTCAAAGATTTTCTCTTTGGTTGCATAATTAGAAGGTTTCTTGATTGAGCTCACATAGAAAACAATTTTAGTTTCACCAGGTGGAATTCAATACAGCTGACAAGAATGTTTTCCACTGTCAGTGGACTCAGGTAGGTTATTTACTTTGGTCCAGGCTCACCAGTATGGAGGTATGTTGTATGTATCACTAAGGTAGGTTGACCTATACTGAAGCAGCCACCTCATTGCTTTGATTTGTTCTAAATGAGGTTCCCATTCTAAGGTGAAGGGTTTGATGTTAGGAAGCTTGGTTATGAAATTTTTATTCCACATATTTGGCTAAGTCTATAGAACATGCGAATTAGTATCAACTTTGAAGTCACTTTATAGAACCTTACAGTCAGAAATGGGTGATTGCAGGGCAGCTTTGGCTGCTTTGTCTGCAGTTTCATTACCATAAATACCAATGTGGCTAGGCAGTCAACAGTACAGAATAATTTTCCAAATTGTATGAGCAAGTATAATAAGATTTGGAATATTAATGGGGTGTAAAATTTAAAGTTTATCAAGGCTGCTGATGTCAAAAGGATATCCAAAATGATGATGAAATTTATTTTGAGAGGTTTCAGTGTTGTTCAGATATTTGAATATGACTGTAATCTCAGCTTGAAAGATTGAGATTTTATCTGGTAATGAGCTCAAGATGGTGCCATAAGTGTTTAAACTGCAGTACAACCTTGTCTCCTTTTGAAAACTGTATACAGGGTCATATAGTTCCGTCTGGTTCACATCAACTTCCGCAAAGATCTTGTTGAATTTTTCTGTGTAGAAAATGATCTTTCTGCATCTTCATTGCTGTGATGGAGTGGTGACGGATGTGTGAGAAAAAATTTTAAACAACAGAAACAATGTGAAACTGTTTTTTTTTAAATAAATGAAGACTTGCAGAGACAAAATGTTCTTATACATGAATATATGGTGTGCAGGTAAGTTAATGAAAATATTGGAAATTGGGATCGAAAACAGTGGTAATTTGGTAAAACAAAACATACCTGCCAAATGCCCAGACAATATTGGGGGGTTTGGGGGACTAAAAAATTGTGTTTTGAGGCCTCAAGGGTTGGTCAGTGCATGTAAGGATAAAAGCAAAGTGAACCAATTGAGAATAAGTTGTATGTTGTATTTCATTTATACCAACAAAAAAAAAAAAAGAAATTCAAATTTAATAGAAAAGAAAATGACAGCTGTTATCTTTGAAGCATTTAATACACTTACACAACAAAACATGGTTGCTTGACTTGGCTGTGTCCAGTATCATCATTTTCTTTCTTAATTATATGCAGTCTTTGAACCGATCACAGCCATCTCACCTCTGTCCACA
This sequence comes from Megalonaias nervosa, assembly GCA_016617855.1. NCBI lineage: Eukaryota > Metazoa > Mollusca > Bivalvia > Unionida > Unionidae > Megalonaias > Megalonaias nervosa. Next base: position 13,813 of record JAECUM010007396.1, on the reverse strand, counting down.
TGGGTTCAAGTTTTGGGCTCGGCCAATGTGGGTTTTTGTGAGAAAGCTTGCAGGTAGCTTCCCATGGTTGAGTGGCTGTTACTGGGGTTTTCCTGGGTTCTTCCTCCACCAGTTTTACTGGATGCATGTATAACCTATCATGTACTGAAAAATTGTGTTAAAAACACAGCATCAACAACAACATCAGTCTTTACTGCTTTTATTAGTTTAGTGGAGTGGGGAGGGAGGGTTAAAGTAATGCAAGTGTCATTTGTGTTCATCTTTGCACTTATTATAGACTGGATAGTACTGTTGTTCAGCTTCCCCAAAGATCTAGTTGAATTTTTCTCAGCATAGAAAATGATCTTTTTCACATCAGCATTGCTGTGATGGAGTGGTGACAGATGTCATGCACTCATGAATGACTAGTGTGTACAGAAATAAAATGCTGCCCCCTCACTGCTGCACTTCACAAAGTCAGAATCCAGGATTCAGAAATTTAGTTTTGCTGATCTTTGATCACCTTGCAAATGGGTTATTCTTCCCTGAATCACAGCCATATTTTGACTTTTTCCATTTCAAAAATCATTCACACATGTACTGAAATAGTCATATTTTACATTTTATATTTAGAGTAAAATCTGACCTCAAAGAAATGTTGCTACTGATCATGAACTTGCGAATCTTGAATCTAAAATGGCTTAAACATTCTCAATCAAGGAAATGGTACGTAAATAACTTTTGTTCTTCATCATGCATCTCTTTAATTTAACTATAACTTCAAACAAATTAGATTGGTCCACTTCTTATACTTTACCTATGCAAATGAGCCTAATGGGCTTTCCCACAACATTGTTGAAAGAACTCATCAGCCTTGCTATTCTCAGCCAGTCATGTAATCAGTTAAATAGTGGTTGCTTATCTCTGACCAATTTATCTTCAGTCGCCACCATGATAATCAGCTGCATCAACTGCCCTGTAGATTCTTTTATGTTATGTCTAAGCAGAACTGTTTACCATTTATACAGACTATTTGGTATGGACAGGTATGATTGTGGTCAAAAAATGTCTTTCTATCTCTGTTTTGGGTAATATTTTTTCAAAAAGATTGCCAAACATTTTGTTATGGCAGGTATGACAAAGGTTTAATTATGCAAAGTATGCAGAGTATTTGTAATTTGTAGCAATATAAATCTGCAAGTTTGACAAGAAAGTATATGTACATTTTATTTAATATCATAAAAGGTTTTCTTATGTTTAGTGTCAGTTGACTGTTACAGAAATGAAACAGTTCATAAGGTTGTCAGTAATGTTTTATATTGTTTCTGTTTTTACAAAGCCTCTGTTATTGTAACCAAATGGTAGTTTTTTAAATTTGCAAATCTTTGAGACTATTTGAGCATTTTAACAGATTTAATTGATAGTACCAGCTAGTTAATCATATCAGTGATGTTCTATTGACCTGAGATAAATACATGTTGCTCAATATTTTGGCCACTTGTTCATTTTCAGATTCCAGGATACATTATTTCTAAATGAAAATTGACTTGTATGCAGAGTATTCATCTATATTTCCCCTACTGTCATTTACTGCTTTCATTTTATTGCATTATTTCGGCATCTTTATTTCAGATGATTTACCAAAACCTTCACCTAGAGCCAGGAAAGATAAACCAAAAGCAGGTCCATCAGTGAAAAGTACCAGACTATCAGAACCCCAAAATCTCAAGGTAAATGAAATGGTTTCAGTTCCGACATAAACTCACTTATAACTCCAACTGCAAATGGCACAGACCCAGATCTGCCATGGCATAATGTGCCAGCAGATCTGAGTCTCTGTGATTTATTAGGAGCAATCAGTACAACAAACAAGATAGACCCTGATCTGTCAGTACATTATGGGCTGTTGGACCCGACATATAAGCGAGTATATAGTACTCTATGGCCTTCATATATACTTACATAGAAAATGGTAGCAGTGCAATTTTTTTTTTTGTCTTGGTACACTTAACCCTATGAATGTTCATCAACAAATGATACATTTACCTAGTGTTCATAACCTTCATCAAGCCCCAGACAAACATGGTCAATGGAACTAGCAAGTTCTTTTTAAACATTGAAAGAAAAAGTTGTTGGTGGGGAGGCAGTATGATCATGACAAGGATTTGACATACTTTATTTTGAGGATTCTTGATAGAACTTTGCTTGTTATTGAATTTCTGATGGTAGTAAAAATGTCTCTTTAATCATTTTGTTGTACTGTTAGTTCAGGGGAGGGGGAAAACCTGTTTAATTTGCAGTTCTAAACATGTGTGTGTATTCAGTTTGAATTTGTCATAGTCATACTTTCCTGTGCTATATCCTTTCATTAAAGTACTTTTCACTTATATGATTATGTAAGGTTATTTTCCCTCACCTTTTGGCTTGTTTGGGGTCACAAAGCAATAGTTTAAGGTTTTTGACATGGTTTGCTGAGTACAGCTGCATTACATGATTATGTGCTGTGGTGAAAACCACTTGTTTGTTTGTCAGCCATTGCCTCATAATAGTTATACAGTATATAGTTTTATGCTTGATTGAGCAAATGCATAATTGATTGAACAAATGATTAATTGAAATGCATAATTGATTGAACAAATGTATAACTGATTAACAAATGCATAATTGAACAAATGCATAATTGATTGAACAAATGTATAACTGAATGAACAAATGTAATATTGATTGAACAAATGTATAATTGAATGAACAAATGTATCATTGATTGAACAAATGTATAATTGAATGAACAAATGTATAATTGAATGAGCAAATGTATAATTGAATGAACAAATGTGATGGAGGATATCCTGACTGACTGACTTTGTTGGAATGTAATGATTGTTGCTGTGGAGAAATACATTTGGGATGGAAATTTATCCAAAAATCTGGTTTTACCATCATTTGTCTAATTTTTCTGTCTGTGTGATGGGGTAGGGGTAAATGGGTAGATCAAATGGCTGAAACTGTGTTTTTCTTTACAGCTGCATCTACAAGAGAAACAATTTTTTTATTTTTGTTTTTGCTGGTAGTAAAATTGTGCAGTTAAAAAAAACAATCTGATCACAGTTCGTTGATTTAGAGTCACATGTATTCAGTGCCTCAGCAGGAATATCCCGTCATTTGCTATGGCCATTTGTCTTCATCAGGGAATGGTACAACAGTAATGTGTCATGGACATTGAGCATAAACACACCTCAAAAAATATTACCCACAATTCCATTCAGTTATGGAATGGGTAGAAAAATTAGAACCAAATGTTAGTGAATTTCCATGTGAAGAAACATGTATCTGTGCCATTTGTGTTTTAAATAGATTTTCCTTTCCTCAGAATATACCATATATACTTGCTTGCAAGTCAAGTTAAACTGCAAACAACAAAGATCCTGATCTGTCATAGCATAATTTGCCTGCTGATCAGGGTCTGTACTGTTATTTTACTGATTACTTTTAACAAACTGCACAGACCCAGATCTGCCTGGTCATTATGTTATTATTCCTAAACTACTGTGACTTTGACATCAAGCAAATGGAAATCATGATATGCCAGTCGTAAGTCAGGTAAGTGTATTGTATTATGGCAATGTTTGTCCATCTGTCTGTTAACATTTGCTTGTCTGGACTATAATTTTGTAGCAGAGAGATTTATTGAATCTTTGCTTAAGCATATGTCATGACTAGATTTTGTGTCACATACCATAGCCATGCTCCTTGTCACAAAGTCATGGTTGAACTGAGGATAATTGAATTCTATGACTTGTATCTTTGTCTGGAGTATTCCTTTTGAACCACTAAAGATTTTTGAATGAAACTTTGCCAAAAAATATATCATGTCTAGACAGTGTATTATTTACCGTATAAATACCCCTGTCTCAAGGTCAAGGTCCTGGTAAGATTTAATATAATTCAGAGACTTGTATATTTGTCCCAGTAGTGAACTAATGAAGATGTTTTAATGAAACTTTGCCAAGGAATATATCTTGACTTGACAGTTGTCTCATAACATAACTTAGCCTCCCTGCCACAGGATCAAGGTTACAGCAAGGGTAAATATAATGTTATAAGGTCAAATGACTTGCCTCCTTGCCTGGAATGTATCTCTTGAACCACTGAAAATATTTAATTGAAACTTAAACCAGTTATATATCCTGACAAGATAAATCATGTTTATGTTTATTTGGAAGGGCATTCCTTTGTGAAGGTCTTTGTGCAAATATTTATATCACCATTTGTCAAACTTTACTATATAGCCATTATTATTCTGATATGCCATTTAACCATAATGCATATGTACATTGTATGAGTTTATGTCATTGCAATGCAGTCAGCAGATATTCTCTTGCATATTTTATTACCATACTCTAGTTATGTGTTATCAAATCTCATGTAGCTGATATCCAGCGATATTCCAAGACTTATATATCAATTACTGCAGAACACAGACTGGTGTGCAAAATGGAAGAAGACTTCAGTATGGTAACAGTGCTTTTTAATTTGCTGGATTTTGGACAATATGGTTTCCACATGTACTGTTTATATTGGATTGAACATGGTAGAACTTACAAGGATGGATCGGCTACACCCAGGATTTAACTTGAGATTGAACCAAAATTCTAACATATCTGTGAAAGTAATGCACCGTATGATCCATTACCATATGTATTCTCTTATGAGTCAAGTCCAGCTGCAAACAGCATAGACCCTAATCTGCCATTACATAATGTTGACTGCAGATCAGGGTTCATACGGTGTCTATTCTGCTGATTACTCCTAACAAGCTAGAGACCCAGATCATCCAGTGCATTGTGCAATGGTGGATCTGTGTCAGTGCTGTTTTTAGTTAGATCTGACTTATAAGTGAGTTTATACGGTATGCATGGAGCGGTAAAATCAAGAATAAACTGTGAAGATTTGGGGTTGGTTATGATGTCAGGATACTCTTTGAAACAAGGACCAATAAAGAACATTTATTTTTGACAAATTCTTATTAATATTTTGTAATTAGTGTGGTTATGGGATAGCCATCTTGAAGACAGACTTGGCAATTTTCAAAAATTAATACTTCATCACAACACCATATCCCTCTCACTACTTACTAATGACTGATTGTCTTTATTGTGATTCGTTAGGAATGGACACATGTCACGTCAAAGGGAGCATTTTTCTTTGAAGAGGAAGAGATTGTGACCCATCTGTATAGTCTGGAAATACCTGAGGACACCAATGTCTACATCACTATCCAGCCCACTGAAATACCTGGAGGAGGTGAGGAAGCCCATCATTGTCCCCCACTGAGTCTAGTAATCTGAGAGAATTGATGTTATGAAGGACACTAAAGGGAACACAAAGTTTGTCCTTGGGAATGCAAAAGTTTGTCTATGGTGACACAAAAGTTTGTCCTTGGGGATGCAAAAGTTTGCCATGGACCCCATTAAAATATTTTAAATAAACAAATTTCCTTTTTCATTTTACTCACTAGTTAAAGATTTATAACACTGTTCTATTCAAGTTTGGAATCAACAAAACTTGTTTCTTTTAATTTCTTTTTTCTCTAATTAGCCATAGTTGTGTTTGACCAGTGTCAGCTATAGCAAAGGGTGTATTAGCCTCATTTTTGCAACCATCTTGGATTGCATACTCAAGACATTTTGTATCCTGTGTCCATGAATTTGTGTAACCATATATTGACTATCAGTAACTAAAACAGTAAAGTAATTTAGTGAGTTTCAGTTTATGGAAAGTCATAATTTGTATCTCAAGGCAATAATTGTGAAGTGTCTTGAGCTCATGCATCAAGTTGAATTTTGATAGATCAGGCCCATCCATCATAATCTTTACTTCATATCTTACTGGAAAATTTTCTGATGAATCAAAAGGCTACATTTGTAAATTTCAATCAAGATTTTCCAATCTCAAATAATATTTATTAATCTAAATAGCCATTAAAGTTTTATGATGGCGGTATCTGATTCATGAATTGAACTGTAACACAGAATATTCCATGCATACTTTAGAAAAACTTTTCCAGTATATATGAATACATGTACCATTTTTGTTAAAGACAAAAATGCAAGCAAGCACATGTGATACAGTGGACTGTGTCCTGACTTTAGCTCTTCAGGCCAAAAATAGGTAGGTAAGGAATGGGAACCAAATTAATACAGGTTCTAAAATCAGTGCCAACACTGCATGCAGATACATGTGTAGAAGAAGGTACAAATTGATCTGGATTTAGTAAAATTTTCTCTGCAGACAACATGACAAGATTTTAAATATTAAATTGGTATTGGTCATTGCTATCATTTCTCCATCTTGAAGAATTTTGAGAATAAACAAAACTATTGCAGAGTAAGATGCAACTTGCTATCTTGTTGCAGCCCACTGCTGAATTGTTGTGTTATGTCAACACAAAACTGGTTCTTTTTCCATCCATATTGTTTTATTTCCAGGGTTCAACAATTTGTGTTAACACAATCTCTGTATTGTATTCCTTTCTAGCTAACAGAACACTGATATTGGGACAAAAAAACCAAAACTGTCAAATTGGTGGGTCAACTGCAAGCCAAAGCAGTATTTCTGGGATGCATTAGTGATACACTGGGAGGGTGCACAGCATGTTTCTTTCTCAGTTTCTTTCACAATGCTGTACATCTTTCTCTTTATATAATATATAATGCAGTTTGCAATACTGAGCCATTGAAGTTGATATAGTATGTTTTTTCTTCAAAGTTTATGACGGGCTTGCACTTAAGGTATGAAGAGGCTTATTGATTGGGGGTAGAAATGTCAAATGTCATAGTCACTTTGACTGAAAGAAGAGAAATAAATAGGTTGTATATAATAACTTTTTAGTTTGAAACCACATATATCATAATCAGGGCTTATGGAAGACTTTGGTATGAAAGAGGCCTATTAATTATAGGATCAAACGGTCAACGGTCTGAGTCATTGTGGCTCAAAGAAAAATAAATTTTATAGAGTAAGGTTTGTTTTAAAGTCAGTTACCTGACCAGACTTTGTGGCCTAAAATTAGGGTATTAAAAAAACTATAGATTCTGGGGTCTAAAGGCTAGAGGTCATGGCAACGTGTTTCTGCACAGCTAGTTTAGTTCAAGAGAGCATACCTTGATCAGAGGCCCATGTCATTGAAGCCCATTGGTCAATAATGACCAGAATGAACTATGTCCTTCTAGTTTCTACAAAGGGAACTATTAAACGAAGGGTGGGTGCATAATGTGCAATTCACTGTGCTTGTGGCTTTTTTTTAACAGATTCTCTTTCTCTCCACCCAACATTGTAAATCTATCATACATGCACACACACACACACACACACACACACACACACACACACAGAAAAAATTGTGTAGAAATGAATTTTCCTAGGGGTGTGAACTGTCCATGATGCTCCTGTAAGATCTACATGACCACCAGATTATCAAATTCTTATTGGTTTCTGATTATATTATCTATGAGGGTTTCACCTTAATTGGTTCAATGATCTCTGGACACTATTCAAGGGCTACATAAAATTATTTGTTTTCCCTAATTTTCTATATCTTTGTAAGAATCATTAAATTTCTCTCCAACAAAACGTATACAGAAATTAATGTACTTTAAATAACTGTCCATTTTCAAGTTAAACCGTGTATGGGAAATTTGATAACAAGGAATATGACCAGTGCCATCTTGGGATTCCAAAACAAACTATTCATTGTGCTGATATTGATCAAAAGTGTAACTGATATTTTCTGTTTTGATAGGAGGAATCAAGCCGAAAAATACAGTAGATACCATGCTGTATTTATTAAGAAGTCGACCAGATGAGAATGGCAAATATCTGATCACCTTCACAGAGCAGAGGGATTCCAATGGGGTGAGTGTACTTGTGTCAGCAGGATGTAAACAGTATATTTGGGGTGAGTGTACTTTGTCAACAGGATGTAGACAGATGTTACTTTGTCAGCAGGATGTAGACATGTTTCAGGTGAGTGTACTTTGTGTCAGCAGGATGTAGACATATTTGGGGTGAGTGTACTTTGTCAACAGGATGTAGACTGATGGGTGTGAGTGTACTTTGTCAACAGGATGTAGATAGATGTTTTGGGGTGAGTGTACTTTGTCAACAGGATGTAGACAGATGTTTTGGGGTGAGTGTACTTTGTCAACAGGATGTAGACAGATGTTTGGGGTGAGTGTACTTTGTCAACAGGATGTAGATAGATGTTTGGGGTGAGTGTACTTTGTCAACAGGATGTAGACAGATGTTTTGGGGTGAGTGTACTTTGTCAACAGGATGTAGACAGATGTTTTGGGGTGAGTGTACTTTGTCAACAGGATGTAGACAGATGTTTGGGGTGAGTGTACTTTGTCAACAGGATGTAGACAGATGTTTTGGGGTGAGTGTACTTTGTCAACAGGATGTAGATAGATGTTTGGGGTGAGTGTACTTTGTCAACAGGATGTAGATAGATGTTTGGGGTGAGTGTACTTTGTCAACAGGATGTAGATAGATGTTTGGGGTGAGTGTACTTTGTCAACAGGATGTAGACAGATGTTTTGGGGTGAGTGTACTTTGTCAACAGGATGTAGATAGATGTTTGGGGTGAGTGTACTTTGTCAACAGGATGTAGATAGATGTTTGGGGTGAGTGTACTTTGTCAACAGGATGTAGACAGATGTTTTGGGGTGAGTGTACTTTGTCAACAGGATGTAGACAGATGTTTTGGGGTGAGTGTACTTTGTCAACAGGATGTAGACTGATGTTTCAAATGAGTGTACTTTGTGTCAGCAGGATGTAGACAGATGTTTTTATTTAGCATTTTGATGTCTAATTGTTGTCAGTGAAGAGAATAATTATTACATTATGACCAGTGCTGGAATTTTACTAATTTATTGTTTGTGTGAAAATTACAAAGTAGTAGTTGATTTATCAACTAAGGTTGTCTAACAAATCATTGTAAATGATGAAGATGATAGACATCTTACTGTTTTATTTGTTGTATATGAACATGAAATACAGGTTTATTAACAAAACGAGAATCAAAACTCAGCTTGCCACTTGATAAATTCACCAGTTAGATCAGTAACTCCATGTGGCATGATACATGTAAATTTGTATGATGCAAATTAAGTGATGCATTGAATGTGTATGTTTATATGAAACAACTGTAATTTTTCACACTGTCTCATCGACTTCCCTTATCAGATACCATGACCAGTTTCATATGAGTGATTTACACTCATCACAGGATTTGTATACACATTTTAGGATGGGCATATTATGTTTTTTATCATTTGTCCATCTGTTAGTTCATCTGTCTCTCCATTAAAGTGCATCTGTCAGTTTGTCTATCCATTAACATTTTCTTATCTGACTCATAATTTGCAACAGTGGAAGAGATTTTCTTTAAACTTAAAGTGAAGGTTATGGCAAGGAGGAAATGTAATATGTGACCTGCATCCTTGTCCAAAGTATCACTTTTACTGAAGATAATTAAATGAGACCTTAGTCAGGTGTATATCTTGAATAGACAATGTGTCACATACCATAGCAACCACCTTCTCTTAAAGTGAAGGTCATGACAAGGGAAACTGTAATTATGTGACTTGCATCCTTGTTTAGAGAATACTTTTTGAATTACTGAAGATAATTTAATGATGGTTTGGCCAGTTATCTGTCTAGTATAAATGGTGTGTCACATACCATAGCCAGCCCCTAGCCTCAAGGTGAAGGTCACAGCAAGGATAGATGCAACACTGATTTGTCTCCTTGTCCAGAATATAACTTTTGAATCAGGAGGAAATTGTTAATGAAACTTTAACAGTTATATATTATGACTAGACAATGTGAACTCTACCTTTAGGTCAAGCGGAAAATATTAATTAGTGATCTCTCTCCATGTATGGGTTTAATGTATAAACCAATGAAGATATTTTAATGAAACTTGAGCCTTTTATATATCTTCACCTGACAGTGTATCACATACTTGTATTATATATCTACACCTAACAGTGTGTCACATACTCATGGTCATATCATCTGCCACAGAGTCAAGGTCATGACATGGGGAAAATGCAAGTCAGAGGCCAGTTTTTCTTATCTAGGCTATAGCTTTTTTAGCTGTACAGATTTTTGTATAGAACTTCAGCCAGGTCCATACCTCATACTACAGTAGTCAAATTCCCTGTCTTCTAGGTCAAGGTCATTAGTAGGGAAAGGTCATGAGACAGGCATTTTATGTGCCCTTTTCAGTACTCATGTTTGGAATATAGGAAAAAATATTGTAGTCTTAGGGTTAGAGGTGTGTGGTGTTATCATATACTGGTTTACCATGGTGATTTTTTCTTTAATGGTACATAACATAGTACTTTTTCACTGTACAGGTACTTAGGAAGTTTCCATTTGAAAGCAAAGTACTGAAATTCACAAGCAGGCTTGTTACAGATTTAATGATATTAAAATCATGTTTTCATTTTTTCATGACAAAATATTTCCAAAAATTATTAACATTTTTACAAAATAATTGTGTTTGTCACACATTATTTTTGAACATTACAAATATAATTATATTTATGAACCTTTAATCACATGTTTGACATGTGTCATGTATGTCATCAAGATGGCAAAATGTGATATTGTGAAAGATATTTGAGCCAAAACCAACTTTTGGATACAATTTAAATTAAGAAAAGAAGGAAAAAAATGTGACTTGTTTAGTTATTTGCTAGTGTGTGTTAATTTGTTAAGTACATGTATTGATTTCTAAGACTGAATCATCTTTAGGTTTTCAGAAGAACAGTCATTTAAATATTTTCTCCTTTGTTGAGTCAACATATTTTATGTTTACTGGCCCTCTCAGACAAATATCTTACCTGGGTGTTGGCATCGCAGTCAAAGTTTCTCTGTCTATTATATCAGTAATACACAGCAAATTCATCTACCATAAGGTACTAATTATTTAAATTGGGGGGGGGGCTGCGATTTTCTTTTGAGTCAAGATATTTATTTTTTTTGTCTTATCATAGTTCTTTTCTTCAAATAATATAATGGATATAATTATAATATGGTGTTATTTTTTTTTAAATCAGATATTTTTCCAGCTATTCAAAAGCTGGAAATTAAAAAAAAAAAATACCCAGCTCCTGCCCCTTCCCCAGAAAATGAAATGTTATTTCCTGACATAATCGAAGTACATATTATGGAATGTTCAGAAATACCACAGTACAAAATTTTTTGTAGTATCCCAACTCTGCTTATCCCAACCTGAACTAAATAAAAGTATTGCAAGATAAAGGCTGAAAAAAAATACCATAAAATGATTGCATATTTCTTTGCTATTATTAATGAGTTCCATAATAATTGGCTATAAATGTAGACATTTCCCCCAAGCTTCAGAGTAATGAATGCTTGCAAAACCTCAAAGGTGAATCAGTACAGGTCATCACCTTGTTAATTTGTAGAAGTACGTTCTGCGCAGTGACCTATCGGCTGGGAAGTACCAGTTGATACCCTTCACAACAGGATGCCGATTTAAACAGCGAGCATCGCAGCCCAAGAAGGAAGCAAAGATTATCGAAAATGGCAAAGATGATACAATTGTCATTACTAAAGCATTTAGGTAAGTTTGAAATTTAAATTGTTTAATTTTAATGAAGGAACTATATATGTTTATCATGCATAATGCCCACCTACCTGTTAAGAATGTAGATATGGCTAGACGACTAGCAGATTATGGTATACATTATTTGATCCACTTATGACTGAAGTGAACATCATATGCCCTGATCAGATATGAATCTATACGGTGTTTTTTTTTATTTGGATAGGTACTGAATCAAGCAACATTGATCTTGATCAGATCTAAGTCTGTGCACAAGATCAGATCTAAGTCTATGCACCGTTTTACACCAGATAGGTATTGATAAGTAGTATTCAGTATATCCTGCTCAAATGAAAATCTGCATTTTTTTCACTTGGATAAATATTTTTATTATTATTTTTTTTGTCTTTTTACATGTACCCCTACATGACCACCTGACCAGGTGTATGGGGCATTACCTTAAGATTATTTTCCATCCTGAGCTTTACTCATGTTCATTCACTTAGACACAACACATACACACACACATTCACACACAGACACGTACACTCTCATAATATTGCACAAATGAACCACTCATTTACAAACCCCAAGGTGTTTTACATTGTCTGTTTGTTTCTTTGATGCAGAATTTAAAAAAAACTAAGTGAAATCAAAAGTTGAGAAAAGGGTCCACTTTTCCTTAAACTCATCAGTTCTGTTATTAACTTTGTCAACATAGTTTTCCAGCCTTTTGTACGATAAAACACAATTTTTATATTAGGTGAGATTTGGGATTTTTGATGCACAATGTGATTTGTATATAACATATTTTGCTTGCAAGATTAGAAAGTTGACAAGATCATCAAGTTTTTTATTTCCTGTAAAGACATCTTTTGGTGTAATTTTTAAATTTGGGTTGTAAGTTTGGATCCGTTCCACAGATAATTTCCAAAAATGTTCAGTAACTGAACAGTCAAAGAATAAGTGCTCAGTTTGTTCTGTTCCCTCCTTACAGAAGGTGCATTCATCATTATTACTTAAATTAATCCTTTTCAAAAACTAGTTTGTGGCAATAGTTCTATGTAGAAATTTAAAATAAAAGCTAATCAGTTTTGTGTCTTTTGTACAAAGTTTAGCGAAAACAAAAGAATTGGACCATTCATTTACACCAATTGCACACCCTAGCTGCCAGGACCAAGTTTCATATTTGCCATTTGGCTTTTTTATCTTCGTTTTTATTAGATCTTTATAAATAAATTTATTCTTCGCTCTTACTCTAAGAAGCGAAGTTTTGTCGAGCATTACATGGAAAGTATTTCCACTTTCAAAAAAGACTTTTAATTTTCTTTTTCCACTTCACTGATATCTTTTAGATAAGAGCAAAGTACTATATAAAATTATTAGTCTGTGTTATTTGTTTTATTTCATCAAAACTTAATAGAGATCCTTGTGCATCAAAAGGGTGTTTAATAAGTACAAAACAGTTTGTTCTCCACCTTGTGTATGATTTAAAATTTTCTATACTTACTAAATTAAGAATATCTTGTGACAAGTATTCCTGAACAGTTGATGGTTCATTTTTCCATTGAGATAAAGCATAAATAACATTGCACCAAAAGATATTTTTAATTGTTTTAGAGATTTCTTTTAATTTAGTTTTTCCTAATTTTAATAACTGTATACCTCCAAAATTGTTCAAATACTTGTTCGGAAACAAGTTTTTGCCATAAACCATCTTCATTTAGTATAAGGCGCCTAATCCAGGAAAGTTTTATATGATACCTAAATAAGTACAAGTGAATCATATTTAATCCCCTCCCTTAAAGGGAGCTATAGACCATTCTCAGAATGTATTCATGCATTCATATGACCCTGGGTCAACGAATCCAAACGAGGCTAAGCTAGGCACCAGCTTCATTTTACCTCGCAACCATGGCTTCTACAATTGATACATTCATTTCCATGTTTATAAACTGAAAATTAAAGAGAAAATTATTTTAATAAACAGACTAACAGAATATCCCATACATAAAATGACAAAATTTTATATTGTTTGGACACGATTCTTCCCTATTATGTTTACTTTATCTGATGTCTGCATTTACATATTGGGTGTTAAAATTCATCCATCTAACAACACCACAAAAATAATATTAATTATAATCAGTGAAGAAGTTCACATAAATAAGGGACCAATTTGTGTGTTTGGGG